>VMDO01003728.1:117500-137635 GCA_007922755.1 Pedetes capensis | reverse complement strand
TTTATTTTTTTATTTTTTATTATTTCTTTGCCATACTGGGGGTTGAACCCAGGGCCTCGCGCTTGCATGCTTTGCAAGTGTTATACCACTGAGCTGCACCCTTAGTCCATTTTTTTACTTTTTGAGACAGGGTCTCCCTAAGTTACACAGACTGCCTCTGGTCTGGAACTTGTGATCCTGCTGCCTCCACCTCCCAGCCTCTGGGATTACAGGCGTGTACCACCACACCTGGTTTTATTTTTTATATTAAGATAAGGTCTCACTAAGCTACACAGGCCACCTCTGGCCTCAAACTTGCAATCCTCCTATCACTGCCTCCAGAGTTGGAATTACAAGTGTGCACCACTGCACCTGGCTCTCTCTTCTCTTTAGAGTGTGGGAAGCAGGGGGTGATGGAGGGTTGAGGTTGGGGTTCTTGGCTTTCCCTACTTGGGATGGGAATTTATCAGAGGGGAGCAAAAGCAATGTGGTCAGGTAGGAATCAAGGATCTCCATAAAGAAAAGCTAGGAGCATTCCTGGGACCACCAAATTAAACATCAAGTCCAAAGGACAAGGGGAGTCAGGAAGCAAAGTCGGGATTTTGGAACCTCAGAGCTGGATGGAACCAGGTTCTGAAGAACCAGGAAAGGTGGCAGTCCAGGGATACTGCAGTGTAGCAGGGACCCAGTGGCCTCAGGGAGCTGCCCAAGGACAGATTCCCCAATGTAACCGAGCCTTACCAAACACATGTTGCTCCCTCTGTTTTGAATGCCCTTTCCCACTTGTCTGTCCGAGGACTCCCATCAAACAGTTCCTGACTCTCTTGGCTGATACCATACTAAGCCCGACACAGACTTCTTACATGCTATCATCACTAAATATTTTAATTATTTATTAACCAGGTTGGTTCTCTCCCTGCACCACCCCCTATCCCACTAAACTGTGAAGTACTTGATGCCAAAGACTTTGTCTTCCCACTTCTTAAATTCTAGCACTTGATCAAATCCCTGGCCCATGAAGATGCTTAAGAATGAAAGGATGGATGATAATGGATGGATGGCAAAAGCATATATAATTTAATGCCCTAAATCCCACTAAAACTATAACAAAGATTTCTAAAAGAAAAGAAAACACATAAACCTCCAAAGAGAGGGAAAATAAGGAGATAACAAAAATAAAATTTGGAAAGCTGGGAAACAGATGGGAAAGTGTTGTTTCATTTAGCAAATCTGGAAAGCCGAACTTTAAGTCAGAGGTGATAGAAAACAGGATCAATCTGATACACACAGTAGAACATTCAAAAGGCTTCTAACCTGATGGCATTAGATGCCCTGGAATAGGGGAACAGGGGTAGAAAAGTGAGGTGCTGCTGGAAGAATTGTTAGATCCCTGTGTCCCTTCCTTCCCATAAACAACCAGGCAACAAGCCCTGCCAGCCCCAGCACATGCCTGGAGGGTGACTCTGTGGAGAGAGCAAAATAAAAGATCTATGGACTTGGCAACCCCAGACACAGGGAAGGGTGTACGCATCAAATGGGAACAGTGCCTGCAGACCCCTCCACATACTTCCCCACTCTGTCTCTGGCCTGCTGGCCAGAGGTTTACACTCTCTGGGAGAAGATGAAAGAATCTTCCCTAGGAATCTGACAGGCCAAGATGAAGTCCTCCCAAGGCAGTCTAGTGGTGTTCGTGGGCAAGAACCATAATGCTCAGTCCCAGGTCTGGCCATAGCACTGATTACACAGGTCTACAGGAGCTGTCTATGTTTGATGAAGTTGCCACATCTTCTCAAAATATGTTACTATTGCATAATTCCTATGTATGTTAAACCTACAACCAGAAGTACAGAGTGAGATAGAGTATGTGTGCACCCATCCTATCTAGCTCTGACAAGGTAGAACCTCCAAGTTTTCACAGCTCGATGACATCCCCAGGGCAGGAACACACTGTCCCTCCACTCTCCTAATCCTGCAGAGACCTCCACATGCTTCCCTACTCTGTCTCTGGCCTGCTGGCCAGAGGTATACACTCTCTGGGAGGCTGAGACTCTGGCCAGACACTCTGGGCATCACCTGAATGAGACCCCTCACACCACACTCAAGCAGTGACAGCTCAGGTAGCTGCCAGGAAAGCAATATCCACATCTACAATGTGACTGGAGCCATCACAGACATCATCAAGAGAGGAAGGTACTGTGGCCTTCCACCCCAACATCAAAATAATATGGGTGTGGTATGGTGGTGTACTAATAAAGAAGGTGCAGTTTAGATAAATTAAATACTTCCATGCTGGATAACGGGAGAAGGACATGGCAATCCACTCCCAAAGTAATCCCAGAACAATCAGCCATTGAAAAACCTTAGGAGGCTCGCTGTGAGTTGGAGTCAACTCAAAGGCACCTAGCAACAATACTGGATAATGTTTTTGAAAGGTTATCTCAGGTTGATGTTCACGTTATTGCAGAAAGCCAATGGAATGCATAAACGCCTTATGAGTTCTCATGGGGATAATTCAAACAAAGGTCCAATGATCCCCCACAGAAGTTCTTAACTGACAAGCTCCTCCCAGCCAAGGCATACTACAGCTACATTTCCCAAACTGTACATAAAACCCCGTGAGGCATCATGGAGAACTCCCAACAGTACTGTGGGATGTTTTAAATTTTCAAGGGCAAAACAGCAATTTCTATTGGTCACTATGCAAACTATTCCTATCAGGTTTTTTGAATCCACTCACCTCATAAACAGAGCTACAGTGGTACTTTGGCACCATAATCCATTCTGGAAGGCTGGTCAAATGCTGATCAGTTCAAGTGCTCAGCACTTTCTTCCTATAAAGTAAATGTATTAATTGGTTCCAGCACCATACTGGATGACCACTCACTTATCAGTTGTGGGGCGTTGCCTGCCTCTGGGAACCGCTCCAGCCATAGTGCTCTGGATGTTAGTTGAGCCCTGCAGTTGAAGATCCACTGGTAGTTGGTGAGTCGAGTGCCAATGGAGTATTGCATCACCCAGGAGCCACTCCACCAGTCCCGGAGGGGCAGCTCAGAGGCTTATGCTCACAGCTCAAAGTGCCCACAGCTCAAAGGACAACACTGCTCCGGATGCTCTTTTATCAACAGCTCTTTATTGTAGTTCTCTTGTCTGTCTTCCTCGAGGAGGTCGATGGAATGGACCCTGAGTGTCCTGCACACCTTGCCTATAAACCCTTGTTGGACCAATCAAAGACTGCCATGTAATATGGGGTGACCAGGGCTTAACCTATCAGGTGGAGGATGCAAATGAAGCATTGAAAAGGTAACCAATCAGGGGATGTTGTTAAACTGGCCAATCAGGGGTCGTCTGGTAATTGGGAAGTAGCCAATCAGGTGCCAAGGGGTTTGAGATGGGTGGTTGGATGCCAGAGCCATCTTGGTGACCTTGATGCCTAAAGGCCCAGGATGTAAGGTAGAGGTCACTGGGACCATCTTACCCTGAAAACAGGTCTTAGTCCTCCAGGTAGGCTAGGTAGGCCTAGAGGCCGGCTGCCTCTCTAGGCCGTATCCCTACAATCAGTAAATTATTTTTAAAATTCAATTGATATTCTTACTCTTTTCCTCTTTCCTTCTCTTTTAGCTCTAAAATTTCTTGGGTGCCATGACAAGCAGTAGTATATGTATGTATACATGTTAGTTGTCAGGTGCTATCAAGTCGGGTCTGACTCATAGTGACTCTATGTAAAACAGGATGAAACACTATGCCATTCACATGATCTTTTTATATTTTGAGCCCATTGTTGCAGTCACTGTGTTTATTATTTTCAGTTGTGCCACATCAGCAACTGGAGGTCTCAGGGGCTTTACTCCATTCCCATCATTAAAGTCAACTCTATTTTCAGGGGGCAATTCTTCCCCAGTTGTCTCTTGAGTATCTACCAACCTGGGGGCTCATTTTGTAGCACTGTATTTGACAATGCTTCTCTGCTATTCATAGGTTTTCAATGGTTAATTGTTTCAGGAGTGGGCTACCAGGTCCTTCTTCCTAGTCTCTCTTAGTCTGGAAGCTCAGCTGAAACCTGTCCACTATGGTTGGCCCTGCTTGTATCTGAGATACCAGTGGCATAGATTTAAGCATCACAGCAATACTCAAACCCCCACAGCACAAGCAGCTGACAGACATATGGGGGTACGCAAACATGCTAAAAAAAGAAAAGAGAAGAAAAAAACCCCACAAGATTGCGAGCACAGCACTGGGACAGGTCTTTACTGCTTGAAATCAATGCGTAAAGTGATGCTTTTCCTTTTGTTCTATCTTGGAAGCATCACAGGTAAGTGTGGCATGTCATATAGGTTTTAGCACAGTGGTTGAGTGCCCAGCAAGTGGTCTAGGACTGAACCAGATTTCTCTCAAAAATATTGGTCAAGAACCAAAATGTTTGAACACAGAGCAGTTCAAGTGCTAAGGTACCACTATCTCCGTGGGCTTAGAGGTGCCATGAAAAAAGTAACTGAGACTTTCGGGATCATGGACAAAAACATTTGGGAGCCCTGCCCTTGCAAGCCATTCCCAGCTGGCATGGTCACCCCCAGCATATAGGGCTTCCGATTAGCTTTTTCTCCAAGCTCTTAACCCTGAGCAGACAAGAGCAAGTCAGACAGCTGAGGGAAGCTTCTAACAAGAAATACCAAGATTAAAAAAAAAAAAATACACATAAAGCAGAAAAAAGAAACACAAGAACAAACAGACTCTGTAGGGAAATAACACTTCAGGAAAGAAAGGAGAAGAGAAAGAAAAATAAAGACACAGTGAAAAACAAGAGGTTTCTAAGGATCACAAAATAGTCTTCCTCTTCTCTATTGAAGCAAGAGACACATTGCTAATATCACTTGCACATATCCAATTACACGGGATGGCTACAGAATCCTAACCAGGGTTAATACAATGCTAAATATTTCAGTCAATTTCTGACACTCAAGCTAACCTGCCAGACATAATAAATTGTTGTTAGGTACCATGGAGTCAGTGTCTGACTCATAGTGATCCTATGTACAACAGACAAAACACTATTGTAGTGCTTCTCTGCTATTCATAGGGTTTTCAACGGCTGATTGCTTTTTAGGAGTGGGTTGCTGGGTACTTCTCCAAAGCCTATAGCACCTAGTGTTCCCAGGTGGTCTCCCATCCAGGTCCAACCCTGCTTAACTTCCAAGATCTGACGTGATCAGAGGCCACAGGGGTAAGGCATAATAAATAACTAAAATTTATGTTCTAGCCATTCCTGGGATGCTTCCAAAAGCATTGAAGATGATCTTTTTACATTTTCTGATGGCCTCCTGTATATCCACAAGAGAAGTTTCTAACTACCTCAGGAGGAATTCCTGCTGCACACATGCACTTCCAAATACACTTGGTCTAAAGATCTTTTTTAAGCCTTCAACCCAGTTCCATAGGTTAAAGAGCAGTAGTAACAATCATAGCAATCTATGACTATATGAACAGAAATGATAATATTCTTAAAATCAAATATGCTGCCTTCATGTCAAACTACTGTCATTATTTCATTTTAAAATTCCATTTTTATAGATTAAACACTATGTCTATCCAGCAATTATGGGTACGTTTTTCTAAGGAAAACAAAAACAAAAAAATACTAATGTGTATAAGAGGGTCATTTTGCTCTTTGGTTTTTTCACAGAATTGGACTAAATCATGGCAATTAGTGTAACGGAAATGTTTACAGCAATCTCTGATGGCAGTTTTACTAATGTAATGATTTAGCTCAAGCCCAGTAAAACATGAACATGTATCATTAGGATGAATCAGAATCAAAAGCAAAGCAACTTTTTGCTTACAGTAATTCAACATACATCATCTCATCAGCAATGCCTACTATAAAATTAAGGATATACAATTAGTCAATCAGACGGTTCCTGAATTAATTAATTAAGCAAGGAAAAATAAGCAGGCAAGGACAGGACTACATCCAACAGCATATTTCCCCCTTTTAGAGCAATCCTTTCCATTAATTTTGGTCTATTTATCCAATAAATCATAAGGCTCAATCTTGCCCAGATGGTATTAGTTCAGGACACCTTCCAGATCAGCCACCACTTTAGTATCCCATAAACTCATCCTCCAAGAGATCCTTTGGCTTAGGGGAAATAACAAGAAAGTGAGCTTGAGGCATAAATCTCAAGACAAGCCATCTAAATAGAGATTATTTCCTGATCTAATCTAGAAATAGAGAATAACATTTTATAATGACAAAAGAAATAATAATATACCTAACAAAGTTTTAAAAAACATAAAGCAAAATCTAACACCTAAGAAGGTAAATTGACAATTGTACAATCATTATTGGCATATTTAACTATATTCAACCTTTAAAGGTCATACTATAAAAGAATGACTAGTGACACCAAAAATTTTGATATTATATTGAGAAAAACTAATTAAAAACTATATCCTTATTAAAGTATGATCCCCATTTTAAAAATATATTTATATTATGTTATATGTGTATAAACAAAAAAAGATAAGCATCAAATTAAGAGTGGTTATCTCTGCATGAGAGATATGGATAATTTTTACTTTCTTCTATTTTTCTATGCTTCCAATTTTCCTTACACCGACACATATTATTTTTATAAACACTCCAAATAACATTTAAGCCCTTCTTAAGTAGTAATTTTACTGGCCTAAAGGATGCACTGTTGGCCTGGCTTTAAAAAAAAAAATCAGAGACAGGGACTTACTTGGCCAAGTCACATGGCCAGGATACATGGCCAAGTCACAACAAACAGCTTGCTATTTAGCTCAGGTACCAGTCTGTGTAAGTTGCTTTACAGTTCCTTAATTTAATCAGCAAGAATTCTCTAATTAGCACCTTTCTAAAGGAAATCTACATTTTCTCAACAAGAGAAAAACAAAGTATCTGTACTTTTATTGTCCAGGAGCATGTAAGGTGTAACATGGCAGAAGGCACCAGGTTCTAGCAAACTTACACAAAGCATTTACATGCTTTCACAAAGAGGTGTTAACAAAAAGTTAGGAGACCTGACTCCCTTCTAGGCACTTAGCCCCAGGGCACAGGGACAACATTTTCTGACAGGATCTTGGTGCCAGAACTGGCAGCAGAGAGAAGAGCAGAGTTTGAGGACTGAATGAACAGAATGTTTTGGGGGGTAATCTGGGTAAAGATCAATAAAGGAAATGCCCTCCGGTTAGAACCAAATGACTAGAAAGAGGAAAGAAAATTCAAGAATGCTAGGAAATGAACTGAATCCCCCTTCCTCACTAGGAGATCACCAGGGACTTTTTTAATACAGAGCCACAGATTGCTGATCGCCAACTTAAGAAAAGTGAAGGAATTTGCCTAACATTACACAGGTGAGGGTTAAGCTGAGATCTGAATTCAAACAGAGTGACTCCAATGCTATGTTCTCCCACTGCCCAAATGCTTTCCAGGAAATGGAGAAGTTGAATCTGATGTCACTTTTTCTTCTAATTCTGGGCTGCCATGACACCATACAAAATGCTGAGGGCTGCAGGTACCTACAGTGTTTCTCTCTCAGCATTCTGAATGCCAAAATCTCAGAAGACATGACTGAACAATATCCCAGCCAAATGTTTAGAAGAAGAAAGAGAAAGAGGGGGAAGAGGAGAAGGAAGTGGAAGAGGAGGAGGAGGAGGATGGAGATGACCAAGGCAGTTTTAGGATGTATAATTGACGTGATTAGAATCATGATTGAAGACAATTGTCAAGGAACAAAGGGGCCTTCAATTTGCACAACATCAGGGGTCCTCAGTCACTGTGTAAATTGGAAATGTGTTGTGCAATATGGCAGCCTTACAAATGGACAAGTAAGTTAAAATAATGCAGGAGCACATCATGGAACATCTCTCAGATATTTGCTTCTTCTAAAAGTGTGTGACATGCAGACAAGGGAAACAGAGAAGAACGAAGGGAAGACATAATTAATTTTCTTAAGGGCCTGCTGGATGCATGTAGTCTGCATTTGTTGCCAAGTAGAGAACTCACTTTGTCCAAAGTACTGCAGACCACTTCCCAGAGGCATCAGAGGAAGTCCAAAGCTGACAAGAGGTATTTGCTTTGAGGACAAATGGCCAGGACATCCATTCTCAGGCCCTGCAGGGGGACTGCAGAATGGGGGAACAATGTGACACCTATGTTGTCTCAGTCTAAGAAAACTGCCTTTCCACACATGGTACAACTGGTTCCTGGATTTCATATTGCTGCTTTTTTTTTTTTAACCACTTTTTTAAAAAGTCTACATTTGGTTTTATTTCTCAGTCTTATGTCTTTCTAGATTAGTCAATTATAATATCAAATTGGTTTTTTTCTTGATTTTTAAAATAATTATTTTTCCATCTTTATTGGAATACAAATTACAAATGGTAATTGCATATACTGTATTTGAGATGGACAACTTAGTATTTAAAAAATTTTGAAATGATCACCACAATCAAGCTAGTAAAAACATCTGTCACCTCACAGTTGCCCATGAGTGTGTGTATGTGTGCATACACATGCATGTAATGAGTACAATTATGGTCTGTTCTCTTGGCAAATTTCAAATGTACAACACAGTTTTGCATCCATAGTCCCCATGGTATACATTAGCTCTCTGAAGTTTACTCATCTTGCATAACTGAAACTTCATCCTCTAACCGACATCTACCCTTTTTGCTGTTGTTGCTGTTAGGTGTCATCAAGTCACGTCCAATTCATAGCAACCCTCATAGGGTTTTCAATGGCTAACTGCTTTGGGATTGCCCAAGGAGTGGATTGCCATATCCTTCTCCCATTTTTGCAGTGCTGGGAATCAAACTCAGGTCCTCAGAGACTGCAGAGTGGCATTCTACCAACTGAGCTAAATCACAGCTCTACCCTTTTTTAGCCTCCCTCAAACCCTGGGAATAATTCTACTCTATGCTTCTATGAGTTTGACCATTTTAGATCCCACACATAATTGGGATCATGCGCTATTTGTCTTTGTCTGGCTTATTTCATTCATTACAATGTCTTCTGGTTGTCACCCATGTTGTCATAAATGGTAAGATTTCCTTTTTAAGACTAAATATTCCACTGAGTACATATACCACATTTTCTTTATCCATTCATCTGTTGATAGACATTTAGGTTTTATTTAGGTTATATTTAAGCTATTGTGAATAATGCTACAATGAATATGGAGGTACAATCATTCTCTCAGAGATACTGATTTCATTTCTTCTGGATATACATCCAGAAGAGGGATTCCTGGAACTTATGGTAGTTGTATAAATTTTTTGAGGAACCTCCATATTGTTTTCCATAATTGCTGTACAAATTTACATTTCCACCAACAATATACCACAGTTCTCTTTTCTTCACATCATTGCCAGCATTTGTTATCTTTTTGAAATATAGCCATTCTAACAGGTATAATATGACGTCTCATTATGGCTTTGATTTACATTTCCTTAATGACTAGAGGGAGAAGGACCTGGCAATCCACTCCCAAGGCAATCCCAAAACAGTCAGCCATTGAAAACCCTATGAGGGTCGCTATGAGTCGGATACCGACTCCACGGCACCTAACAACAACAACAACAATGACTAGAGATGCTGGGCATCTTTCATTTATCTCATGGCTCCTTGAATGACTTATTTTTGAAAAATGTCTATTCAGGTCCTTTCACTATTTATTTATTTATTTATTTAGGTGCTGGGGATAAACCCAGGGCTTCACACATGCTAGGTAAGCAGTCTACCATGGCACTACACTCCCAGTCATGACCATTTTTAATTGTACTATTTGATTTTTTTTTTTTTTGCTATTGAATCATTTGGGTTCTTTATATATTTTGAATAGCAGGTATATAGTTTGCAAATATTTCCTCCAATTCTGTATCTTTTCATTCCATTGATTGTTTCTTATGCCATGCAGAGGTTTTTAAGTTTGATGTAATCCTATTGTTTATTTTTGCTTTTGTTGTACTTATAGTGCACTTATTATGCTGAATAATACATAATAATGCCAAAAAAGAATGTCCTCCTTGATTTTCAGTCCCATCCCCACCACCATACAACAACCACCACCATCACCGCTGTCCCAAATACATATCCCTCCCTGGAGGTAAATCCTAAAATCAACCTGGCATGCATTTTTTAAAATCCCAGCACTTGGGAGGCTGAGGCAGGCGGATCTCAAGCTGAAGGCCGCAAGCAGCCTGTGCAACTTAGTAAGATCCTGTCACCAAAGGGGGCTGGGAATGCAGCTCCGTGGTAGAGCACTTGCCTAGCATGGGCAAGGCCCTAGGTTCAAACTTCCAGTACTATAAAAACAAAAACAAAAGCAAAAATTGATCTTGGAAGTCTTTCAATGGTAGGGTGCACAGGTTTATCTCATTCCTTTTTATTTTTTTTCCTGTGCTGGTCATTGAATGCAAGGCCTTGCACATGCTAAGCACACATTCTACAAGGGACACACCACCTATTTCATGCCTTCTAATTGTTGTGTAGTTAAAACTGCTACAGAGCCTGTAGCATTATGGTTTGTTCATTCACTCCCCTACTGCTTCCATTATTTTCTATGACAGTAATAGTACTGTAGTAAGTACCCTCTCATATGTAAAACTTTTGGCACATGTTCAAATCTTCTTTTGGACAAATCTCTGTAAGAGGAACTGCTATAAATTATTACATCTTCAGCAGCATTATATTCCCCCAAGGCCTTACCAACGGGCACCTTCACCCATCATAAACGTGAGTGCCTCTTTCCTCAGTCTTCACTACCACCAGATATTATTGGTTTTCCAGTAAGTCCAGTGGACAAAAATAGCATTTCATTATTTTAATTTCCATTTTCCTGAATATTTGTGATTTTGAAAAATAACTTTTAAATATATAATTATTTTACATTGTTATTAGGTACTTTCAAGTCGGTATCTGACTCATGGCAACACTACATACAACAGGCAAAACAGTATTGTTAGTGCTTCTCTACTATTCATAGGATTTTCAATGGCTGATTGTTTTTTGGGAGTGGGTTGCCATGTCCTTCTCCCAAGCCTACAGCATCTAGTGTTCCCAGGCAGTCTCCCATCCATATACTAACCAGGCCCAACCCTGCTTAGCTTCTGAGATCTGACAGGATTGGACGGACACCACAGTGGTATGGCAGCAGACAATTTCTTTATAGTCACTTATATTTTATTCCACTACTTTGGTAGCTTTGTGTCTTCTGCCCTGACTTAGTCTTCCACCTAAAATCTATATTAAATCCTTATTTATCCTCAATTTTAGAACTCCCTCTTATCTTCTACTGATTACTATATCAAAAATTATTTTAACTACTAAACTCTAAGTGTACATGCAATATCTAATGGGGTGGCATTGGTTGTTCTGTACATTTCCTTTCCCAGATGAATTTTAGAATCAGCTTGACACATTTCTCAAGAAAATTCCATTAGGATTTATTTAAGTTTCCTTTTTTGTGGTTTAGTAAAGTTTTATAGTTTGCTTCATATAAAGCTCATGTAGTACTTGGACTTTTTCTTAAATTTTGTTTGGGTTTCAGTTGTGAGCTAAGTAAGTATATCTAAGGCATATATGATGTGACTTCACTGCATTGTGATTTAACTACCACCTTTAATGACAATACAAACAAAATTACCATTTAAGATATTTTCTAAAATTCATCTAATTACCATTAAATTATTATTGTGAGTCATCCCATTTATTTCCTCTACATGTTGCCATACATTTGCTCTATAAGCAGACAGTGGGATGATCTATGAGGACAGGACTATGGTTTCTTGAATAGAGTGGACGACTGGTAAACCTACTTCAGGAAATTTCTAGTCCCAAAACATCCTCTGTACTGTGCTCTCCACCTTGTTTCAACTAAAACACCAATGTTTTTGGCTAGTTCATCAATAAGTGTTCTATACACAATTTCATTTGAAAGCAAACTTCCCTGATGGGGAAAAAAGTGGTTTTGAAAATCACTGTGTTGTGGTAGAAAACGCTGGAGACAGCATGCCATTTACTCAATGCTGTAACAAATTTAAGTCTGCTTACTAAAGAAACTGCTGCCTGGGTCTGCAGAACCCTCTAGGGTCCATTTCCTTGCAGAGATGTGTGGCCAACAACATACCATGTCTCCTTGGCCTGCTAAACTGGGCTCCCCTGGCCCCTACCTGTTCTCTCAGCTGCCAAAGTCTACAGACCCACCTACATTCAGCAAAGAGCGCTTTGGCATTTGGAATCTTCATCAGAATTTGCTTTTCTAATTAGAACCTATCAAATTGTCATGTAATTAACAGTATTTAGAAGATATTAAGTATTATGCAATTTACACTCTCATGAAGGACACTCAAAATATATCCTTTGTGGGACTGGACAGCCAGAAGGATGAATACTTTGACCTTGCTGACTCAGCACTGAGAGAAATTATTTTTACCTAACTAAATAATATCTTTTTCAGTTTGCCATACTATGGGGGCTGCATGTTGCTGTGATACTGAAAGCTAAGCTACTGGTATTATAGATACCAGCAGGGTCACCACTGGTGGACAGGTTTCAACAGAGCTTCCAGACTAAGACAGACCAGGGAGAACGACCTGGAAGCCCACTTCCAAAATAATCAGTCATTGAAAAGCCTAGGAATAGCAGAGAAATACTATCAGATATAGCACCAAAAAATCAGCCCCCCAGGTTGAAAGGCACTCAAGAGACAATTGGGGAAGAGTTGACTCCTCAAAGTAGGGTCTGGCTTAATGAAAGAGATGGAGTAAAGGCTCAGGGACCTCCATTTGCTGATGTGGCATAACTTAAAATGAACAGGAACAACAGTTAAATCCATTAATAATTGCAAAATGGAATGTATGTAGCATGAATCTAGAAAAATTAGAAATTGTCAAAAGGGAAATGGAGCACATAAACATTGACATTCTAGGCATCAGTGAGTGAAAATGGCCTGCCATGGGCCATTCTGAGTCAGATAATCATGGTCTACTATACTGGGAATGACAAATTAAAGAGAAATGGGGTTGCATTCATCATCAAAAAAGACATCGCAAGATCTGTCCTGAAGTACAATACTGTTACTGATAGAATAATATCCATATACCTACAAGGAAGGCCTGTTAGCATGACTATTATTCAAATACACACACCCACCACTAAGGCTACAAATGAAGATAGGAAAGATTTTTACCAGCTCCTGCATTCTGAAATAGATCAAACATGCAATCAGAATGTACTGATAATTATTGGTGATTGTAATGCAAAACTTGAAAACAAAGAAGTCGTCTCAGTAGTTAGAAAATAAGGCCTTGGTGATAAAAATGATGCTGGAGAGCACATGATAGAATTTTGTCAGAACAATGACCTTTTCATTGCAAATACATTTTTTTCACCAATATAAATGGTGACCATACACATGGAGGTCCAGATGGAACGTATAGGAATCAAATTATCTACACTTGTGGAAAGAGACAATGGAAAAGGTCAATATCAAAAGTCAGAAAAAGACAAGGTGCTGATTGTGAGATCAGACCATTAACTGCTCATATGCAGGTGCCAATTGAAACTGAAGAAAATTAGAACAAGTATATGAGAGCCACTGTTGACCCTGAGTATAACCCACCTGAGTTCAGAGACCACTTCAAGAATAGGTTGGATGCATTAGACACTAATGATAGAAGATCAGACAAATTGTGGCATAATATCAAAGATATCATTCATGAGGAACCCAAAAGTTTATTTAAAAAAACAGGATAAAAAGAAAAGACCAAATTACATGTCAAAAGAGACTCTGAAACTTGCCCTTGAATGTCAAGCAGCTAAAGTAAAAGGAAGACATGACAGAGTTAAGTAACTAAACAGAACATTTCAAAGGACAGGTTGAAAAGATAAAATCAAATATTATAAAAGCACAGGTTGTTTTTCTCAAGCTTAAGGAACTGAAGAAAAAATTCAAGCTTTGAGTGGCAATAGTGAAAGATTCTAAAGGGAAAATATTAAAGAAAACAGAAAACATCAAAAGAAGATGAAAGGAATATACAGAGTCATATACCAAAAAGAATTTGTAGGTGACCAACCATTTCAAGAGGTTGCAAATTATCAGGAACCAACGAATGAAGGACAAAATGGAAGCTGCCTTGAAGGAACTGGTAAAATACAAGCCTCTAGGAATTGATGGAATACCAGTAGAGATGTTTCAACAAACACATGCAGCACTGGAGGTGCTCACTTGTTTATGTCAAGAGATTTGGAAAATGGCTACCTGGCCAACTGACTGGAAGAGATCCATATTTGTGCCTATTTCCAAGAAAGGGGATCCAACCTAACGTGGAAATTATCAAATGATTATCATTAATATCACATACAAGCGAAATTTTGCTAAAGATCATTCAAAAGTGACTGCAGTCATATGTAGACAGGGAAACTGCTAGAAAATCAAGGTGGATTCAGAAAAGGGCATGGAACCAGGGACATCATTGCTGATGTCAGATGGATGTGGCCGAAAGCAGAGAACACCAGAAAGATGTCCATCTATGTTTTATGCAAAGGCCTTTGACTGTGTGGATCATAACAAATTATGGATAACATTGCACAGAATGGGAATACCAGAGCACTTAATTGTACTCATGAGGAATTTTTACATGGACCAGGAGGCAGTCATTTGAAAAGAACAAGGAAACACTGCCTGGTTTAAGGTCAAGAAAAGTGTGTATAAGGGTTATATCCTTTCACTGTACCTCTTCAATCTCTATGCTAAGCAAATAATTTGAGAAGCTAGACTTGATGAAGAAGACCATGGCATCAGGATTGGAGGAAGACTCATTAACAACCTGAATTATGCAGATGATACAACTCTGCTTGCTGAAAGTGAAGAGGATTTGAAACATTTACAGATGAAGATTAAAGAACAAAACCTTTGCTATGGATTTAATCTGAACATCAAGAAAACAAAAATCCTTACAACTGGGTCAGTAAGCTACTTCATGATAAATGGAAAAAAGACTGAGGTTGTCTAAGATTTTGCTTTACTTGGTTCTACAATCAACACCCACAGAAGTAGCAATCAAGAAATCAAAAGACACACTGCACTGGGAAAAGCTTTTGCAAAGACCTCTTGAAGTACTGAAAAGAAAAGATGTCACATTGAAGACAAAACTGTGCCTGACTCATGCCATGGTATTTTCAGTCACTTCATATGGTTGTGAAAAGTGGAGATTGAATAAGGGAGACAGGAGAAGAATTGATGCTTTTGAATTATGGTGCTGGAGATGAATATTGAATATACAAAGGATTGCCACAAGAACCAACAAACCTACCCTCGAAGAAGTCCAACCAGAATGCTCCTGGAAACAAGGATGGCTAAACAGCATCTTATGTATTTTGTACATGTTGTCAGGAGGGACCAATCCCTGAAGAAGGACATCATGTTTGGGAGAGTGGTGGGTCAATGAGAAAAAGGAAGACCCTTAACTAGATGGATTGACACAGTGTCTACCACAATGGGCTTAAACATAAAAAAGATCTTGTGCTTGACAAAATTGAGGAGTGTTTCGTTTTGTTGTTGGACCAGACTGAATGACACCTAACAACAAATAATATGCTCTGGTTTTGATTGAAGGGTATTCCCCTCCCCCCCCAAAAAAAAGCTGTGAATAATTAATGAATAAATAAATAGACTATCAAATTTAAAGAGAATCAACTTTTAAAGCAGGAAACTATGGTTTGTCACTACTGGCAACTTTTATTTAAAGCCCATTAGAAGCCAGATGTGATGGTACATGCCAGTAATCTCAGCACTCAAGAGGCTGAAGCAAGAGGATCACAAGTTTAGGCCTGGGGCCCATAGTGAGTCTCTATCTCAAAAGAACAAAAAAAAATGCAAATTAATTAATTAGTTAATCAAAAGTTTATTAGGAAAAGGACTAATAATCTTAGCTTCTTCTCAATTCAGATAAATACTGTAAAGCCAAAATAAAATATAATAATGAAAAATGTCAGCATTAACAAGAAATTTTAAAATAAATTTTGCAAAATATGTAACCAACATAGAAGTTATTGTCAAATTAAGCATCATTTCTACCTTTAACAGTCCAAGATGCCAGAACTTCAAAATGAATGCTCTTTACAATGTATTTGGTTTGTGTCTAAAAGTAGTTTTATTCAATTCATAGCTCATTTGAAATCCAGGATTTTGTAACAGCAAATGTAATAAAAATTTCAGGATAAATTTACCTTACAGTTTAGACCTTTACGCTGAATAATTACATCTTTTAGTTAAGTCAAATAAAATCATGAGCCTGTGATATGCTGGCTATAGGACTGTCCACTTTTCTCATCATAGACATGAGCCAGACAGGTAGGAGAAAGAAGGAAGCCAGTCCCTTCAACAATATAAAACATTATCTTCACGAACACTCTATATACCACATTTTTAAATAAGATTTCTGCTTAAGTATTATAACATTCTAAAAACAGTAGAACCATTGGCTGGAAGGCTTATTTCCCAGGACTTCCTATGGAGGAGAGAGGCTCCCCCTTCCTGGTCTCTCAAGAGGTAGCCCCACATGAAGATCTGAGTACTTCCACCCTCTCTTATAAACAGCCCACTTTGGGGTGTGGCAGGGTGCAGGGCAAGTATTATTGTGTCTGTGCACTAGTTCAAGACTGGGCACTAGTCCAAGACACTAGTCCAAGACTGGTTGAGTTTTTTTGGTTTGTTATTATGCATAGCCCTCCAGATTACTTTCGAAGGATGATGTATATGTTTTTAATACTGTATTATTTTAGCATTAAGTTTCACTAGGCTGCAAAGGACTTTTCAGGGTAGCAATACAAAAGTTTTATAACATGAACTTCTTATTCAGTTTGAAGAGCTAATACCTAGCTATTTCATATGTATATTTGATCCTGACATATTTAGCAAAGCACAGAATCCATCAAAGGCAGCCCAAAGTCCTTGGTCTCTGATCTCTCCCATCTCAGAAGGACAATAATAAACCTCCTCATGGTTGGAAGGAGACACTGCACAGTGGACACATCAATCAATATGGCAGTTAAGATATTTGGCATGGCCGGGCGCGGTGGCGCACGCCTGTAATCCCAGCAGTTTGGGAGGCGGAGGCAGGAGGATCGCAAGTTCAAGACCAGAGGCAGCCTGCGTAACTTAGAGAGACCCTGTCTCAAAAAGTTAAAAAAAAAAAATGGGCTAAGGGTGCAGCTCAGTGGTCCAGCACTTGTACAGCATGTAAGCACAAGGCCCTGGGTTCAACCCCCAGTACCAAAAAAAAAAAAAAAAAAAAAAAAAAAAAAAAAAAAAAAAAAAAAAAGATATTTGGCATGGAAATAGATTAATAACTCCATTTTATCATAATTTTTGCTTCAGTATCTGCCAAGGGATTTCTGGAACATACTAGAACCAAAACTCCTCCTAGCACATGCCTGAGGAAATGGACATTCACCCAGTCATTATTAATCCCTGGCTCTGAAGGGATAGAAACACACACACACTCAGCTCATCATCTTAGCTGCTTCCCTAACATTTTTAGATTCATAAAAAATGGCTGAGAAATTTCCAGGAAAAAACTGCAGACATTAATGAGAGACCCAAAGGAAGCCTCACACTAGTTTCTCTACTTCCAAAATATCACAGAGCAAGACCTACCAGGTGAACAAGGGACCCCTTGAGACAGATTTACCCAAGCGTGGCATAAGAAATATTGTTTTCAAAGTTCATTAAAACTGGAAATTCATTTCACTGTGAAACATTGACATAGTGAAGCCAAGCATGGCAGTATTACTTTTCTTTCAAGGTCTAACAATGAATCAGTATAACAAAGTCAGGAGCTTGACTTAAACATGGAAAGTACCTGAGCCCACTTCAGTTCAGCAACATAGTGGGTTCAGCAAGTCTTCATGGTACTTTAGTCCAGCCCCTCATTTAAAAATTAGGAAAGTGAGACTCAGAGTGGCCTGAACAACTTGCCCAAAGCTTCCCAAATAATTAGGGGTTGGCTGAGACAAGAATGTGGGTTTTCCCGGACATGGATGAAGGGCTTGCTACATCCAAGGCAGAGTTGAACACTGCGTCTCTATGTGGTCCCCACTCCCTGAGCTTTAATTCCTATCCTGCTAAATTTGCAATTGTTTCCTTGTCTCCCTAGACCACACATCAAGATTTATCCACCTCTTGATCCAGTGCCAGCTCTACAGCTACCACATGCTACAATATAAAGTAATAGTACAAATAACAGCAGTTTATTACTGGGTACATAGTTCATACCAGGCAAGTGTTACCTGCTGAATATGTTGTATCCTTTGATCCCAAATGTATACTTTGAGGCAAGTACTGTTGCCTGTGCCACTTAAATTCAGAAATTGACACTCAGAGGAACAATATGCCAGGAACTGATAGAGCCTAGACTCCTCAGGTCTGTCTGGTCACTCCATCCATCCTAGTTCAATAAGCAAATGAATGAATGAACGAGCCTAATATCGGGTACTAGGCCCTTATCCCCACTTCAGCTTTGCCATTTCTCCAGTGTTGAAATTGCAAAAAATGAAGCCATCAACTCCTTTCATCTCTCAGCCTAAAGTGGAAGGTTAAGCATGTGGACAGAGTACAGCTAGGAAAGCTTCTTGGGCCTCCCAACAGTGGTGAGACCCCTGGATCCTTTCCATATTTGGAGTTCTCAACATAAAAAACATAAATAGATGCCAGAACAGTCTCACAAAAACAACAGAATTATTTGAAATGTTCAGTCTGTGACTCCAGGCAGCTTCATCTGAGGATAATGTCAAAATGTAAATTTCAAGACTCTTCATAAATGTGAGCCCAGAATCAAAAGGTCTTCTGGGTCCACCCTGTAATAAGACCCCATTAATCCTAAATCCACTCACTCTGGTGTATTTATGAAGGTGTTGTTGAAACTGTTTGCTATTGTTCCAGCATAGCTTTTATTGTACAGTGTACCTAATAATCACTAATTATCTCAAATGGTTATTTCAGCCACTTAATGTTATTGAGGCAACAAAAGAAAATACCTTTCCATCAAATAATGTTACCCTCTATCCCATACCCATTTGACAAACTAGAGATACAGGTGGTTGTCTCAATAGAAGTAAACAAGACACAATGAATATGCTCAACTTCCTTCTCCTCAACTCTAGAAGATGGTTCAGGTGATTTCTGTTGGGAAAATTGCAGTGCCACAGCCACACATACTATGTCATCCTGAATTTCCAGAGAAGTGGTGGTGGTTGTTGTTAGATGCCATTGAGTCACGTAGCGACACTCCTAGGGTTTTCAATGGCTGATGGTTTCGAGATTGCCTCGAGAGTGGATTACCATGTCCTTCTCCCATTTTTGCAGAGCTAGGAATCGAACTCTGGACCCCAGAGATGGCCAAGCAGTGCTCTACCACCGAGCTAGATCCTAGCCCCTCCAGAGAGGCTGTTGTTCTTGTTGTTGTTAGGTGCTGTCGAGTCGGTATCCGACTTATAGGGACCCTCATAGGGTTGGATTGCCTTGGGAGTGGATGGCCAGGTCCTTCTCACATTTGTGCGGTGCTGGGAATCGAACTCAGGACCTCAGAGACTGCAGCGCAGCGCTCTACCAACTGAGCCAAATCCCAGCCTCCAGAGAGGTAGGTGTTTTCAAAGTCAGTATATGCAGAAGGGGAGGTTCAGTACTTACAGCTCTATGAGGAAAACTCTTTGAGAAGCAATTGCATGGCCAAGCATGGTGGCACACACCTGTAATCCCAGGAATTAGGGAAGCTGAGGCAGAAGAATTTAGAGTTCAAAGCTAGAGGCAGTCTTCATAACTTCTAGAAACCCTGTCTCAAAATAAAAATGGACTGGAGATGTCACTTAGTGGTAGAGCACTTGCAAAGTATGTGCAAGACCCTGTGTTCAGCCCCAAAGTACCAAAAAAAAGTTTGTAAACCTTCAATTCATTCCTACCAAAGAACTAAAAGATACTATATCAAGGTCTGATATTCCCAATTCTGATTTATTATAATTGACCTTTACTTCTTCAAGCAGGACAGCTGAGCAATGACCCACCCACAGAAGTACCTTTTATTATGCAAACTTGAATGGCAATTAGTGCTCAGCCTGTCCATTTATCAAGAGAACTCCA
>VMDO01003728.1:0-112500 GCA_007922755.1 Pedetes capensis | reverse complement strand
GCAAAATATTATTAAAAAGACATGAAAAAAAGAAAAGACCAAATTACACATCAAAAGAGACTTGCCCTTGAATGTCAAGCAGCTAAAGTAAAAGGAAGATATGGCAAAGTTAAAGAACTGAAACAGATTTCAAGGGACAGCTTGAGAACACAAATCACATACTATAATGACATGTGCAAAGAGCTGGAGACAGAAAACCAAAAGGGAAGAACACACTCTGTTTTTCTCAAGGTTAAAGAATGGAAGAAAACATTTAAACCTTGAGTGGCAATAGTGAAGGATTCTACAGGGAAAATATTAACATGGGAAACATCAAAAGAAGATGGAAGGAATACACAGAGTCATTATAGCAAAAAGAAATGGTGGATGACCAACCATTTCAAGAGGTTTCATATGATCAAGAACCAATGGTACTGAAGGATGAAGTAGAAGCCGCTTTAAGGAATCTGGCAAAACACAAGGCTCCAGGAATTGATGGAATACCAATAGAGTTGTTTCAACAAACAGATGCATCCTTAGAGGTACTAAATTAATTATGCCAAGAGATTTGGAAAACAGCCTCCCGACCAACTGACTGGAAGAAATCCATATTTGTGCTTATTCCCAAGAAAGGGGATCCAAGTGAATGTAGAAACTATCAAATGATAACATTAATATCACATGCAAGTAATATTTTATTAAAGATCATTCAAAAGCGACTATAGCCATATATAGGCAGGGAACTGCCAGAAAATCAAAGCAGATTCAGAAGAGGGAGTGCAACCAAGCACATCATTGTTGATGTCAGACAGATATTAGCCAAAAGCAGAGAATACCAGAAACATGTCTATGGCTACATATGTTTTATTGACTATGCAAAGGCATTTGACTGTGTGGATCATAACAAATTATGGATAACATTGCACAGAATGGGAATACCAGAGCACTTAATAGTCCTCCATGAGGAATTTTTACATGGACCAGGAGGCAGTCATTTGAAAAGAACAAGGAAACACTGCCTGGTTTAAGGTCAAGAAAAGTGTGTATAAGGGTTATATCCTTTCACTGTACCTCTTCAATCTCTATGCTAAGCAAATAATTTGAGAAGCTAGACTTGATGAAGAAGACCATGGCATCAGGATTGGAGGAAGACTCATTAACAACCTGTGTTATGGAGATGACTCAACTCTGCTTGCTGAAAGTGAAGAGGATTTAAAACACTTACCAATGAAAATCAAAGAACACAGCCTTCTCTACAGATTTAGCCTCAACATCAAGAAAACAAAAATCCTTACAACTGGGTCAGTAAGCTACTTCATGATAAATGGAAAAAAGATTGATGTTGTCCAAGATTTTGCTTTCCTTGATTCCACAATCAAGACCCACAGAAGCAGCAGTCAAGAAATCAAAAGTCACACTGCACCAGGAAAAGCTTTTGCCAAAGACCTCTTGAAGTGCTGAAAAGAAAAGATGTCACATTGAAGACAAAAGTGTGCATGACATATGCCATGGTATTTTCAGTCGCATCATGCAGTTGTGAAAGCTGAATGTTGAATGAGGGAGACAGGAAAAGAATTGATGCTTTTGAATTAGGCGCTAGAGATGATTATTGAATATACCATGGACTGCCAAAAGAACCAGGAGATCTGTCCTAAAAGAAGGGCAACCAGAATGCTCCTTGAAAGTTCAGATGGCTACACTGCATCTGACAGATTTTGGACATGTTGTCAGAAGGACCAATCCCTGGAGAAGGACGTCATGTTTGGGAGAGTGGTAGGTCAACCAAAAAAAGGAACACCCTCAACTAGATGGATCGACACAGTGTCTGTAACAATGGGCTGAAACATAAAAATGATCATGTTCCTAGGACAGAATAGGGGAGTGTTTCATTCTGTTGTACATAGGGTCACTATGAGTCAGACCCAACTCAACAGCACTTAACAACAACAATTTCCAAAACCAAAAATTTTTTTTGGCATATATGGTTGTATCAAAGCAAGAACCCATGAAACAAAACACATCATGCTGAAGAATGGATACCCCTCCTTTGAGCCTTCTACAAGTCAGTGATTCACAATTGAACTGAAAAAATACCTATCAGCTCTTCTTCCTGTTAGCACATGGGCAGGCTGCCATTGTCCGATATCCACACAAAAAAAGTCCATCTTTGCTATTCACAGAGATGTGACAGAAAAGGCTAACTCAGTCTTTGTTGAGTCATTCATATTAAGCATACCATAAGAACTTGATATTGTATTTAAACAAATCCCCTGCTGATTACTCATGGCTTGCCTAATGTATCATTTTATATCTTTTCTATCAATGTAGACTCTGAGTACAAAATTACCCTCAAGCAAAAAAAAAAAAAAAAAAAAAAGGAACAAAAGCTGAATTTGAATCTCTAAGCATTTGATCTGAGAATGTCTCACAGTAAATCCTGACTGTGTCTAATTCCCTTATGAAAGGGTAAACAGTGGGTTAAATCTCCCAGTTTGGTGACATCAGTGATCATGAAGATTGGGCTTATGTAACCTCCATGGGTGTCATTCCTGGTACATAATAGTATCGGTATCTTCCTGATAAAGAGAAAACAGCCACTGAGATGTTGCTCTAAGTTAGAAATAACTTCCAAGTGACAGGGCTAACGGCAGCCTGGTTGTCAGGGGACACCCACATGGAGGGCACCATCTTTCACCTAGTGTGGAAAGGAAACAGCATGGGGGAACGAGGGGCTCATGCCTGGGTGTTCACCTTCTTGCTGCAATACCAGTCTTCCATGCACAGTCACGGTCTTGGACAGCTCTACTTAAAGGATCCTCTTTTCCAACCATGCTCAGGTTATTCTCAGCCAAATTCTGACTCCATCATCCCACCCATCCCTCAGGAAGAAGATCTTTCACACTTTCAGACTTTCCATCTTTCTACTCTCTGTGCCACAGTTATTAAGTTCCAACCCCCACCCTAGATGTTCACTGCATCTTCAGAGTCTGCCTCTATTCTAGCACAATTTCCAAGAACCTTCTGCCAAATTCAGTGATTGTAACTGTCAACGAGGCTCCAAAGCAAGAAGCAAAAATAGGGGCTATTTTTGATATCCTATCAGATCTAAGCCTGCAGCTGTATCACTGTGGTGTCCTGTCCCATCAGATCTCAGAAGCCAATCAGGGTTGGAACTGGTTAGTACTTGGAGGGGAGACTGCCTGGGAATAGTGCTGTAGGCTTGGAAGAAGGACCTGGCAACCCACTCCCAAATAACAATAAGCTATTGAAAACCCTATGAGTAGCAGAGAAGCACTGACAGTAGTGTCTCACCTGTTGGATGTAGGGTTGTCATGAGTCTGCCACCAACTCAATGGCACCTAACAACAACAATCAGATCTAGAACCAACTCCAGAAAGATAAGGGAATTCTCTAAAAGATATTTTTATTTCATGTTAACAAAAAGAAAATTTGAATGAGCACTTCTATAAACTGAATTGTGCCACTCCTCAGCTCACCCTTAAAAAATTCATATCTGGAAGCCCTAATCCTCAGTTTGATGGTATTTAGAGATGGGGCTTTTGGGAGATAATAGATTTAGATGAGGTCATGAGGGTAAGACCTTCATGATAAGAGTAGTGCCTATATAAAAAAAAAAAAAATAGACACCAGAGAGCTACTGCCAACACCCTTCCTCCGCCCCCACCACACCACAACCCAACTGACTCATATAGGTAGATTTGAAGAAATTGTCCCTAAAGTCCTTTCTTGCTCCAAATTCTTCAAACCTATGTGTCCTTTATAAAAATCTGCTTATGTTGTCATGGGCAGCAGATAGTGGGAGGGGCTAAGAACAGGGGGAGTAAATTTGTCAAGGTCAGATAATCAAAAAATAGAGAAATAATGATAAACTATCAAAACTCTCAAAGACAGTAAAGAATCATCCCAAGACTTATCAGATGCAAATCTTGTCTTGACCTCTTCAAACACAAGATACCACTATCAGTATTTTCTGTTTACTGGCCACCATTTTGATACTTCAATCTTGAAACATAAATTTGGCCTCCATACCTAAAGGTATAATATTGACAAAATAAACAAACAAAAATACTGCTTGGATATGGTATAAAACATAAACTAATTTTTCTAAAATATGTGTAAATTACCAACTGATTAGGTCAACTACTAAGATTAACAAAGAGCTAGTGGTAAGCTAATAAGGAAATGGGCTGGACTTTAGCTCAGTTGGTAGAGTGCCATGCTGCACTCTCTGAGGACCCAGGTTCATTCCCCAGCACCGCAAAAATGGGAATAGAAATGGATTCATTGGGAATAGAATCCATTCCCAAAGCCATCCCAAGCAATCCTGAAACAATGAGCTGTTAAAAACCCTAAGAGGGCACTCTGAGCCAGACCCCACTTGGTGGCACCTAATAACAACAATAGGGAAATGTGTACCTTGGTGAACTAGAGAGGGGCACTGAGATGGCTACTAAAGTCAATGATTTACAGGCTAGGGCTGCCTTGTCATCTGTTCTGGAAGTTTTCCCTATCCTATCCTCTTGACCCCACCCTACCTACACCACATACTCACATACTCACCCCCATCATGCCTCCAAACTATTCACATACAAGTATCTAGGTCTATATAGACAGAAAGTAGACTGCTGGATACTTAGAGCTGAGGAAGAAGAATGAGGGAATTTGTGATAACAGCTTGCAGGGAAGAAAATCCTGTAGCTAAAGAAACCGTAGGGTTTCTTTTGGAGGTAATAAAATGTTCTAAAATTGATTGCAATGATGATTACACATATCTGCAAATAAAACCATTAAATTGTATTTTTTAGTGAATTGTATAAGTGAATTATATATCAATTGAGCTGTTTTTAAAAATATATATCTGGGTTAAGTCAGAATGTCCACTTTTAAGGACAATGAACATACAGGAGGGAGGACATGAGACGAGTAACAGACCTAAAGCTACACCTTGTGGACTAAACTTGGCAATAAGGGAATAAAGATTCCCAGACATGGCCCCTGCATTGGCCCTCCCACTGGGCCTTCCCTCTTTGGAGGGCCAAGCCACAGTACCCAAGATCAGGAAATGGTCCTCCACCTCATGCAGAACTTCTCCCCAGTACCTTATCAGATTTGATTAGCATGAAACCTCCCTAGAGGTGGAGCTGGAGGACTGAGTCAGGTCTTAGAAGCAGGGCTGTTGGGCCCTGGGCTCCCCTATCCCTTCAGGAAGACATTAACATGCGGATCTAGCAGAACAGTTTCCCCTAGTCCTTACAACACACCTCCTGCCTGATTCCTATCCAAAATTCTAATTAATAGCAATCCATATTTTCACACAGCTCTGGCAGTTTGAATATGCAAGTGCCTATTCAATGCTCCAGAGACCCCAAGCACCCTTTCAGAGCACATGGCTCTGTACAAGGGCTCCCGTGTCTGAAATGCAGAAGACGCCTCACTGTCACCTTCCTCACAGCATGGCAGCTGGGCTCCCCAAAGCCAACAAAGTGGGTCCTGTGTACAGAAGACATGCCTCAGCTACCAGCCACCATCTGCCTGGTTGGTGGGTGTAGAGTCTCAGCACAGAGAGACAGCTGCCCCTGACAATGGGGAAAACAGCAGCATTTCCTCAGCGCTTTTGGCAATAAGTAAAAAATGTCTGCAGAAAGAATATGTAAAATTGCTGCAAATTTCAGATGCAACTGCTATTATGCCTCCTCAAATGATCACACTCAGAAGGATAGGTTCTGTTTAGCAACTGTAACAATTAGGCACATTTATACAGAATGAGATGCTAACAAGGCTAAAAGACTATTGTCCTAGACAAAGAGTTTCTCTCACAGGCTCTACCATAATAAATGATATCTTTAAAAAAATTTTTTTCCCCAAAATTCATCTTTTAAGCAAAATGACTATTGCTAATTACTTTGTCAAGAGCACAAATAAAAATCACTTTCCTCAAAAATTCTAACTCTAAATAAATTTCCCTAGTCACAAAAATGTACTCAATTAATTCTTTATTAAGGGTGCTGTAAATTCTAAGTAATTCTCAGAGAAGTTAGGCTGTGCTGGGAAAATATTTACCACTTAGCTTAGTAACGACAGTATCCACTTTAAAAAGTTCTTAAAGTTAAAAAAAAAAAAAAAAGACAAGAAAAAGAAAGAGAAAGGAAGGAAGGAAGAGGGAATAAAACACCACATCAGGCACCATGGTGCATGCCTATAACCCCAGCAACTCAAGAGACTGAACCAGGAGGATCATGAGTTCAAGGCCAGAGGCAGCCTGCACAACTTAGTGAGATCCTGTCTTAAAATTAAAAAGGGGCTCCAGGTGCAGCTCAGTGGTACAGCACTTGCCTTGGAAAAAAAAAAAAAAAAAAAAAAAAAAGCCAAGGGTTATTTATACAAGTCAATTTGAAGAAGACAAGGAAATACACACACACATAGCTATGATAAACATGTCATGGCCAGAAATCACAGCCTTGCCTGGGAGTTTATCAGAACAGAATCTCAAGCCCCCAGGACCTACTCATTCAGAATGTGCATTTCAACCAGAATCTGGGATGATTCCTAGGGCACTTAATGGTCCTGGGCCACCAGTCACCAGTAGGAAGGAACAAAAGAATCCACAGGGGGTATGGGAAGAAAATATTTAAATGTCTATTATAATTAAGTTTATCTTCTTTTCATCTTTTTTTTTTTTTTTTTTTTTTTTTTTGTGGTACTGGGGGTTGATCCCGGGGCCTCACGCCTGCATGCTTTGCAAGTGTTGGACCACTGAGCTGCACCCCCAGCCCTTTTATTTTTTTTTCCTTACTTCCTGAGACAAGGTCTCGCTGGCTCCGCCTCCCAAGCCGCTGGGATTACAGATGTGCGCCACCACGCCCAGTTTTTCATCTATTTTTGTATCTCCTATATCTGGGAGTATGGGAGAAGGACATGACAATCCACTCCCAAGGCCATCAGCCATTGAAAACCCTCTGAGGGTCTCTATCAGGGGAACTCGATTCCACGGCACCTAACAACAATATATATCAGTACGCTGGGACCTTGTATAATTTATAAATACATACACAAACTGGGAGTACATGCTACAAAGTTTGGAGACCAGCCCACCCTACTCCTTCCCTAGAAAGGCACTGAAAGGTCTCAGGCTGAGAGTCTCAAGATTAGACTCACAGTCGGACAGCCATCCTGGCAGGGGTGTAGCAGGTCAGTGCAAGGCAACTAGCCAGGAGGTGGGGAGACCTGTTAGGTTTTTACAGACGGTGACAGCATTTGAAAACGTGTTCCAGGAGGGGGAAGAAGGCATGGGCCTGAGAATGTTTCTTTGGAGAGGAGGCAGTGGCTCAGCGGAGCCAGGGTGCTCGGCAGGGGAGCTGCGGGACTTCTTTCAGGCTTGCTGGACCAGAGCGAAGCACCACATGTTCCCAGGAAATCTGCCTCAAAGCTTCAAGCTGCCTTTTGAGAAATCAAGGACGGAGCCCTGACTCATTGCTTCAGCAGGTCACACGGTGCAGTTGTGCAGAGTAACCTCACTTCTCCCTCCTTTGGGAAGTCACTCCTGACTCGACGGGGCTCGTTGCCCCTTGGATGGCACTGGTCCACAGCTACAGAGGGCAGACTGTCTGGGGACCACCAGGCGGAGCAGTCCCAGGGCACAAATCTGCACCAGCTCCTCCTGGCCTCAGCGTCACTTTCTTGGGAGATCCAGAAAGCAGGGTGACCTTTCATTGCTTAGAGTCAGGGGACCAGGGACCATTCCGTCACACACACCACCAGCTTCTGCATGCTGCTTTTGAATGCTACCAATGTTCCCAGACTAAATCTCAGAGTTCAGTCTAAACAGGGCTGGGAAACCATATGACCAGGGCCTACAGCCACTGGAATGGAAGGCAGCCTGGTGGGGACAGGGTGACAGGCCCTGCTCAGGCAGGCATGAGTCCTTTGGCTACAGGATTGTACAGACACCTGGAGGGCTTCTGGGAAGGCCCTGAAGCAGCCACATGGGAGCCTCACAGGAAAGACTCTTTGCTCACAGATGAGCAAATAGTTCAGTATTGCTACAACCAATCCTGCCATGCAGATGCCTAATATCAGCTGCAGGAAAAGCCTAAATAGATGGGGAACATTGGCTGTTCTATTAAAGTTTCCTCCCATTTTCTCTTCACTCTTAGTATGAGACAGCAGGTGCAGGGGGTCCCCTGACAACCGTGGCTAGGTCCACTGAGAGACCACAAGAAAAACTACATACAGTATATATGCAGCCACAGAAACTTTCTCAGAGGTGTTGTATGAGCAAAAATTGATCTTAAAAACCATAATGTACTCTACAGATTCTTGACTCTCCAGTGTAAACTGAATAAATGTACATTTTTCCATCCTAATTGTTTTCAGACCACTGACTAGAATTACAGCATGAAAAGGCCGCTGTCATGTTTAGTATATATATTTTGGTAGACATCTTTAAACATTTAGACAAAATATTATTTTTAAATGGCAATTCTTTAACTGGTTAATGTAATTATCTAACTTTAAAGAAAAAAACTGACAATCAAAATATTCTGCCACCGCTGTACTGAAGCACCTAAAATATCCTTTCAGCAAATGAAATGATTCTTTATTTTATGCTTTTAAAAATGCATTAGGGTAATTGCTCTGCAACAAATCACCTTCTCTACTCCAAGCTTGGCTGCCACATCCCTCATGTGTCCATCAATTGTGCACATTGTCATGATATCGTGATGATCACCAGGGGTGAGTCCCCCTAACAGCATGTTTATAAGAGTATTCAGTTGAGCAATCTGCAAAATAATTATATTTCAATGGAGATATTATGCTGTGAAAAAAATCTATTACATGTCAAGTGCTAAATGAAGCAGCTATAGAACCAAAACGCATTCATTGATGCTTTTAATCAAAGCAAATAACTTTTGCAAGATGATCATTCCATTGTTTTCTTGAGATTTTAATTTGCTACCTTAATAACGAAAATATACTTTTCATCTAGATGAACAAAACACCAGGATTTTTTGCACATTCTTGGCTTACCATCTCCATATGGTTGAGATTTTTTTCCCCAAAGTCCTAAGGCAAAAAATGTACAGAAGCTAGTCTCCTTACAAAGGTTTCCCGGAAGTCGTTTTCCTTAAGTCCGAAGAGAGACTAAAAGACCCTTAACCCCATCTGTTGGTGGCAGAAAAGCTAAGAAACTTTTGTTCCCATGTGTTTTATTTATTCCTCTGTAAAGTTTAAAAGTTCAAGCAAAGGCTGTTCTTTGTGGGCTGTGCATTAAACGCAAACACGTTTTCTTTCAACACGCCAGTCATCACTACCCGCACAACAGGAGACCTAAGCCACCTCTCAGGACTAACATTCAAAAGGTACATTTGTATTTCCAGGAAATTTTGAGCCTATAAAGAAGTCACTCTTTCAAACCTTAAAACCTAATATAAAGCCATGATCTTTCCCAGTGAATCTCCCCATCCCTTGGCAAGCCTGACCACAAACACGTTGGCCTACAGTATTGATGGACTCCTCAGGAGAATAGAAGCCCACACTACATGTGGGCTCATGATGGGCCAGGTGCTAGTCTAAGTGTTCTGCAAGCACTCACTCCAATATCACAACAGTCTTGCGAAATAAACTCTATGGTCATCCCAACTCACAAATGAGGAAACTAAAACTAGAGAGATGAAGGAACGTGCCCATCAACCAGCTAATTTCCCTAGCTGTCCCCTGTGGATGTAAACAGAAGTTTCCCAACAGAATCAAGTGCTTAAAAGTCTTCTTTCATGTAAAACCTTTTCAAGTCCTTGTCCTCAATTCAGAGGCCCCACTATATGTTGAGTGCTGGTCAAAATCACTTGGATAGGAAAATCCAATCCGCCATGAGGTCACAGGAAGCCAGAGCTCCCAGGACCTCCCAGCATCCTTTGCTCTAGGGCTCAACAAGTCCTAGCCTACAGGAAAGTTTGGGTTGGCTTGCCTTCCCCTTTCTGCCTTTAATCTTAATTGCAGAGTCAGTTCTGTTTGAAATCCCTTCCAAACCTCACGGTAGGATTTCCCTTTCTAATATCTGCCTGGTTTCCCATTAGGAAGTGTGACTAATCACAACATTGTGACTGAAAGAGCCCATGGAGGGCTCTCTGTGCCTGGCTCTGATTATACTTCATGCTCCTTCAGGCTCGAGGATGCTCCATCTCCGCCACATCCCCAAACCTGGTGCTGCAAGCCACACCAAGAAAGAGGGGGTGTTCCAGCTCTAGCCATCCCAGGATAAAGGAAGGAGAGGCTGTTCCAGCTGGGGTCCAAACTGACTCTGCCACTTGCTATGCCCTCTCCACCTCCTGCTCCACACTCCAGCCACCAGCTCTGCATTTGTCACCATTAAGCACGTACTACCTTAAGGACACTAATTGTTGTGCCCACCTGCCCCTGTTTAGTATAGATCTGGGGAAGGAGCATGCAGACCTGAAGATTCTCCAGGACAAAGAAAATCCAACAATGCCATGCCCTAGGGAGCAAGCCACTTGGCAGTTGCAGAGGGGGTATGTGGGGGGTGTGGATTGAGTGTGAGGGAGCATGTTTGAGCATGTATGAGAACACATGTGTGCGTGATATGTGAGTATGTCGGGGGAGGAGACGGTCCAGGGAATGTAACCAGCAATCTGGTCTCTCCATTCTCAGGAAGAATGATAAGGGAAATAACACTGTACAGAACTCATGGTGCTATCTTTTGCTGGAGAAATCACAAAAGTTTAGGTCAAGAATTTTCTTCTCAGAATCACAAGAGATCATGGGGTCTCTTTATAACCTCAATATTTGCACTGACTACGTGCCAGGCAGTGTAAGGAGTTGTGAATCTCAATGCATACTCTATGATATACTGATCATACTGTATATATACTGTATATATATACACACACATATATGTATATATATAAATACATATAAAAACATAAAAACATATAAAAAGATATATGTATGTATATATGTATATATTTGTATGTGTACATATACATATATGTATATGTATATATGTAGATAACCTGCAGCCCTAGCCCTGAGGCATCCAGTCACATCAGATCTCGGAAGCTAAGCAGGGTCGGACCTGGTTAGTACTTGGATGGGAGACCACCTGGGAACTCCAAGTACTGTAGGCTTGGGAGACAGACCTGGCAACCCACTCCCAAAAATCAACCCTATGGACAGCAGAGAAGCACTGACAATAGTGTTTCGCTTGTTGTACACAGGGTTACTATGAGTCGGATCCTGACTCCACGGCACCTAACAACAACATATATGTAGATATACATATATGTAGATATATATCCATATCTATATGTGTATATATATACATATATATGCTCTTTTTACAGATGAGGAAACTGAGATTCAGAGAAGTTAGATCATTTTCTCAATGTCACACAGTTAATAAATGCTGAAGCTAGAGGTCAAATGATAGAGTCTGATGACAGAGTTGGTCTAAATTCAGTACTAGTGTTTCATTTTACTCCTGGTATTAAAGACACTATGTACACTAATTGCTACCACTTTCATCCCTGGATTCAAATGTTCACATCCATTTCACAATAGCACAGAACTTAGCCCAGAAGTTCTCAGGTGTTGGTGAGTGAAAAATACTTAGGGAATGCAGAATGCAGAATGATGCCAAACTTCTGATGATTTTTGGCATTTCTACTAACAAGGAAACTTGAAATCTTTAAAGCATTTATTTTGGCTTATGGCTTTAAAGGTTCAGCCTGTGGTCGCTGGGCCCTTTCGCTAGGGGCCTATGTGGGGACAGAGCTTCCAGGAAAACAAGTGAGGAGGAGCAAAGCTGCTCACTTCATAGCAGCCTGGAAGCAGAGAGAGCAGGAGGAAGGACCAGGGATAAGGAATAGCCTTCAAGTCACACTCCCAGTGGCCTACTTCCAACCAGCCTACCTTCTAGACCCATCACCTCCCAATAATGCCATTAAATAACATGAATCCAACAATGGATTAATCCGTCAATGAAGTAAGAGCCCTCATGATCCAATTACTCCCCCAAAGGACTATTAGCTGGCAACCAAGCCTTTAACACAGGAGCCTTTGGGGGAGACTTCATACCCAAACCACAGCACTTGATCTCTTCCCACCAGACATCAAAGTAATTCCTCCTGTTCAGCCATGACAACCAAAAATATCTCTAGACACTGCCAAATGACTCATTTGTGGGAAAAATGGCCAGCAGTTGAGAATCACTTCTTTAAAGCAGTGATTCTCAACTGGGGGATATATATATATATATATATACATACATATATATATATATATATGTATATATATATATATATGAGTGTATATATATGTGTGTGTGTATATATATGTATGTAATATATTGACTGTTTTAATTGCTATTGAAATTTTCTTTTTCTTTTTTGTTTCCACTTGTGCATGAAGGAGCAAACCCAGGGCCTTGCACATGCTAAGCACACATTCTACACTAAACTACATCCTCAGTCCTGCTTTCAAAAATTTCTGATCCCTTTGAATCATTACTTCCACTAGTATCCTCCTCTTCCCCTAAAGGAGTATTTTTTATTAATGGCCTCAGAATTTGTGGAATCTTTGTACCTCCTTTCAGAACACTTTTCTAACATGCTGTTGAAAGGAAATTAAAAGGTACAACAATCTTAAATTTCAGAACACCAAGAATAGAACAGATATCATAAAAGATTTTAAAGAAAATAAAACTCCATATAAACAGAGAAAGTCAGAATGATGTAAGACTTCTAGATGCCAGAAAACAGACAAATACAGTCAAAATTCTGAAGGAAAATTATTTCCCATCCAGAATTTTATGCTCATCCAGCATTCAATCAAATACAAGGTACAAATAAATTTATTTTAGATATATAAATAATCAAAAAATTTGCTTCCCACAAATCCTCCCTTAGGAAGCTCCTGAAAGATAGCCCACAACAAACAAAGAGAATCAAGCAAGAAAAACTTGTGAGTTCTAGCAAAAAGTATATCAAACATGGGAAAGAGGATGAGAGATGTTCTGAGCACCCAGTTCAATTTTGAGGGAAGATGGAAGGCTGGATGACATAAGTTCATGGAAGGAAGAACAGAAATGGTTCTTTGGAACTGGAAAAATTATCAACAGACATTGATTGGCAGATCTGTTAGCAAATTTGGAGAAAAAGTGATGATATATACTTAGACCTGAACAAGTTAAAAACAAAGGCAATTGTTCATTTCAGGGGAAAAAAGGTAGTTTGAGGAAAAAATATTACCTATTATCATGTTCTTGACTGGGCAATGAATAATATTTACACAGTTCTAACAATGCAAACATTGATTATTAAGTGCAGTACAATCATGATATAAGTAAGTATATACTATGGTTTAAATATATTCTGTCCAAAATTCATTTTGAAACTTAACCATCAAGATCATACACCATGAGCAGGTGGGCTTCATTCTACAGATGCAAGGCTGACTCAACATATGAAAATCAATTAATGTAATTCAACATATCAAGAGACTTGTAGACAGAAATCACACGATCATCTCAATTGATGCTGAGAAGGCCTTTGACAGCTGGGCGTAGTGGTGCATGCCTGTAATCCCAGTGGCTTGGGAGGCAGAGGCAAGAGGATCGCAAGTTCAAGACCAGAGGCAGTCTGTGTAATTTAGCGAGACCCTGTCTCAAAAAAGTAAAAAAAGAAAAAAAAAATGGGCTGGGGGTGCAGCTCAGTGGTTGAGCACTTGCAGAGCATGCAGGTGCGAGGCCCTGGGTTCAACCCCCAGTACCACAAAAAAAAAAAAAAAAGAAGAAGAAGGCCTTTGACAAAGTGCAACATCCTTTCATGATAAAAGTCCTGACATAACTTGGTATATTATGAACTTATCTCAACATCATAAAGGCCATTTATGACAAACCTACAGCCAATATCATATTAAATGAGGAAAAATTGAAACCATGCCCTCTAAGATTAGGAATAAGACAAAGATGTCCACTCTCTCCCCTCTTATTCAATATTGTGATTGAAGTCCTAGCCAGAGCAATCAGGCAAGAGAAAGAAATGAAAGGAATACAAATAGGGAAAAAAGAGGTCATTGTTCCTTATTCACAGATGAAATGATTCTTTACCTAAAGGATCCCCAAAATTCCTCTAGAAAACTCTTAGAGATATTAAGCTCCTTCAGCAAAGTAGCAGGATACAAAATTAACACTCAAAAATCAGTAGTCTAAGGCACTTAGATTGGGTAACTTATAAACAGTAGAAATGTATTTCTCCTGGCTCTGGAGGCTGAGAAGTCTAAGATTGGGGTGCTGACATGTTCTGGTCTATGGAAGGCCCCTTCACTGTGTAGGGTGCTTACATGGCTGAGGATTGGAAGAGAAAAGAGCCTAAGCTGCAAAAACAGTACAGGAGGTATCATGATAACTGACTTCAAACTATACTACAGGGCCATACTGGCAAAAACAGCTTGGTACTGGCACAAAAATCAGGTTGAAGATCAATGGAACAGAATTGTACACCCAGAGATACACCCACACAACTACAACTACGTGGTTTTTGACAAAGGGGCTAAGAACATTCAATGAAGGAAAGCTACTCTCTTCAACAAATGGTGCTGGGAAAATTGGATACCCATTTGCAGAAAACTCAATTTGTATGAGATTCAACTCAAGATAGTTCAAAGACCTCAACATAAAACCAGAAACCTTAAAGCTATTAGCAGAAAAGATAGGGAATACACTCCAACACATAGGCATAGACAAGTACTTCCTTAACAAGATTCCAATTGCTCAGGAAATTGCACCAAGAATCGACAAATGGGATTACATAAAACTAAAAAGCCTGCAGCTGTACTACTGTGGTGTCCTATCCCGTCAGATCTTAGAAAATACTTAGGGTCAGCCTGGTTAGTATTTGGATGGGAGACTACACCAAGTACTGTAGGCTTGGGAGAAGGACCCAGCAATTCACTCCCAAAAAACAATCAGCTATTGAAAACCCTACAAATAGCAGAAGAGAAGCACTAACAATGCTTTTCACCTGTTGTACATGGGGTTGCTATGAGTCAGACACTGACTCAACAGCACCTAACAACAACAAAAATCTTCTGTATAGCAGAGGAAACAATCAAAAGAGTAAAGGGAGAGCCTATAGAATGGAAGAAAACCTTTGCATCCTGCGCATCTGACAGAGGACAAATTTCTAGAATATATAAAACACTTAAGAAATCAAACCCCAAGATAAGAAATAACCCAATAAATAAGTGGGTTATGGAAATGAAGGACAGTTCTCAAATGAAAAAGTATGAATGGTCAATAAGCACATAAAAAAATGCCCAATATCCTTAGCCATTGTTGTCAGGTGCCCTCGAGTCGTATCAGACTCATAGCAACACTATATACAACAGGTGAAACACTGTTATCAGTGCTTCTCTGTTATTCATAGGGTTTTCAAAGGCAGACTGATTTTGGGGAGTGGGTTGCGGGTCCTTCTCCCAAATCTACAGTATCTGATGTTCCAAGGAAGTCTCCCATCCAAGTATAAACCAGGCCTGGAGATAGATCACCACAGGGTTATGGCTTCAGGCTCCATAGCCACTGTTGTTGTTGTTGCTGTTGTTAGGTGCCGTAGAGTCAGTATCCAACTCATAGCGACCCTCTGTACAACAGAGGAAACACTAGTGTCAGTGCTTCTCTGCTATTCACAAGGTTTTCAATGGCAGATTGATTTTTGGGAGGGGGTTGCCAAGTCCTTCTCCCAAACCTACAGCTTCTGGTGTTTCCAGGCGGTCTCCCATCCAGGTACTAACCAGGCCCGACCCTGCTTAGCTTCCGAGATCTGACGGATCGGATGCCACAGGGCTACAGCTGCAGGACCCCTAGCCACTAAGGAAATGCAAATCAAAACAACACTGAAATTTCATCTCACTCCAGTGATAATGGCCAAGATTAACAAAACAAATAACAAATGCTGGTGAGGATACGGAGAAAAAGGAATATTTTTACACTGCCGGTGGGACTATAAATTAGTTCAACTACTTTGGAAATCAATATGGAGGTATCTTAGAAAACTAAGACTAGAACTGCCAAATGACCCAGCTATACCACTCCTGGGAATATACTCAAAGGAAGATAACTTATCATACCATAGGGACACCTGCACTTCCGTATTTAATGCAGCACTCTTCACAATCTCAAGGGTATGAAATCAACCAAGATGTCTATCAACAAAGGAGTAGATTGAAAAATTCTGATATATATACATTGTTGTTGTTGTTGTTGTTGTTAGGTGCCGTCGAGTCGGTATCTGACTCATAGTGACCCTCATAGGGTTTTCAATGGCTGACTGTTTCAGGATTGCCTTAGGAGTGGATTGCCAGGTCCTTCTCCCATTTTTGTGGTGGTGGGAATTGAACTCGGGTCCTCAGAGACTGCAGTGCAGCGCTCTACCAACTGAGCTAAGTCCCAGCCCAATATATATACATAGTGGAATATTACCCAGCAATAAAGAAGAATGAAATTATGTCATTTGCAGCAAAATAGATGGAAGTGGAGAACATCATCTTAAGCAAACTAACCCTGTCCCAAAAAGAAAAATACCATATGTTCTCACTCATATGCAGGAGCTGAATCTAACTTAAAGGAAAAAAACTATACATATGTAGATACCTAGAAATGATCTATCATACTTATCTAAGAAGGGAAAATACAAGCAGAGTAGAAAGAAGGGAGGAGGAGATCAACAAATGAGAGTGGAGTTTGGAGAAAAGGGAGAAGGGGAGGGGAAATAATGTGAAGGAGTAAATGGGGAGAGGAAAATCTCAAAATATATTATGCAACTATATGTATACGTGGGAAAAAATCAGGAAAAGGAAAAAAAACTCAATAAGAATATAGTCCATGATTACATATGATTTTTAATACATATTAATTAAAATTCCTATTTTCTTCTTTCCTTTTCTTCCTTAGTTTAAATGATGCTGTAAAATATGTAAGTTGATGAATCTCTAAGCAACAGCTATTTAAAGTTGCATAATGGATAGAGCAAAAGACTTATTACTCTGCAGCCCACCAACATTTATTAATAATAATAAAAAAAGAAACAATCATCATAGTGGTGGTAGTAAGAAGTTTATTAGAGCCAGGCGTGGTGATGCATGCCTGTAATTCCAGAGACTTGGGAGGTAGAGGCAGGAAGATCACAAGTTTGAGATCAGAGGCAGTCTGCATAATTTAGTGAGACCCTGTCTCAAAAAGTAAAAAAAAATGAGCTAGAAGTGCAGCTCAGTGGTATAGTACTTGCAAAGAGTGTAAGCACGAGGCCCTGGGTTCAACCCTCAGTACCACCAAAAAAAAAAAAAAAGTGTATTAATCACTCTGGGGAGGTGATTAAGTCATGAGGCAGTGCCTGAATTTATTAGTGCCTTATAAAGGGCTGGAGAGAAGCAGCTTGAGCTCTTTGCTCTTCCACTTCTTAGTAGGTGCAAGCACACCTACATAGTACCTTCTATGAAGAAGGGGCCTTCAGTAGACCCTGAACATGTCAGCACCCGGATCGTAGACTTCTCAGCCTCCAAAACCAGGAGAAATACCTTTCTATTGTTTATAAATTACCCAATCTAAGGTACTTTGTTATAGCAGCCAGATCAGACTAAAACAATCTACCCAAGGATTGTGGATGAGAGAGGAAGGAGGTGGGAAAGAGAACTAAATTGTTACCTAACATACAAAAACATCAACAGATAAGACTAAAACATGAATTAAATGAAGGGATAGATACCAGAAACAATAGATAAGAGAGATGAAAGTAACTGACTTTGGAGAAAGACAGTAGAAGTGGGGAGAGGAAAGCAGAGAATTGCTGGTATTTGCTAAAAGTCTTTTCTACAAGCTTGTTTTCTATAAGCTCGAATTAGGTCCGACTCATAGTGACCCCACATACAACAACCAAACACTCCCCGACACTGTGCCACGCCCAGCACTATTTCAGTGCTTCTCTACTATTAATAGGGTTTTCCATGGCTGATTGTTTCAGGAATGGGCTGCCAGGTCCTTCTCTTATTTTATGTGGTGCTGGGGATCCAGCTGAGGATCTCAGAGAGCACAGAGCAGCACTCTACTAACTGAGCTAAACCCCAGCCACACGATGGGACGGGCATTGGCTATACATTTTACAGGGTTTCCTCAGGCTTCCTCTCCACATTTGCTTCCATCACCATGGGCCTTCTTGCTGGCATTTACTTGGGGCTTCCCTACCATCTGCTGAGAATGCTTGCCTCCAGGTGCTCTTGTCCCTCCACCCTTCAGGTCCTCAAGAGTCTCCTCTCAGCAGGGACCTCCTCTGCCATTCTATCTAAAAATAGCTCTGTCAACCCTCTTCACTCTCTCCCATCACCCTACTTTACTCCCTCTGTAGCACTACTCCTTCCCCTCTCCCAACTGAATATAAACTCCAGGAAGTAAGGACTTTGTCTCCACAGGTGTATCCCTAGCACTAGAGCCATGTCTGGTACACGTTGTTGTTAGGTGTCATCAAGTTGGGTTTGAGTCATAGTGAACCTCATAGGGTTTTCAATGGCTGGTTGTTTGGAGGTTGTTTTGGGGAGTGGACTGCCACGTCCTCCTCCCATTTTTGTGGTGCTGAAGATCAAACCTGAGTCCTCAGAGAGTGCAGAGCAGGTACTCTACCAACTGAACTAAACTCCAGCCCTGTTATATGGTATGAGCTACATAAATATTTGCCAAGGGGATGGATGAATAAATAAGTAAATGATTTGATATTTTCCTGCTGAATGGGGCCTCAACCTAGTCCTTGTGCCATTCTTAAGCTAAATAATTTTCATGTGGCCCCGAATTATTTCCAGAGATTTGTGTCCCTGTCTCTGGACCTGCCTGACCTGTCAAAGGCCCCCCTTCCCATTCTCTCCCCTCCTGCTTCACCACATTTCTCCATTTTCAAGGAAGGAACTCTCCTTGGGCTTTTTCAGTTGCTATGTTTAGCACGTTATATATCATCACATGACTTTTTCAGCCCTGGCACCTGGTTTCTGAGAGCACAGAACAAGGCCAGCTACTAGACTGACATAATGAAGAACGCAGAAGCACGAGGCAGAAAGGGGCCCGGAAACGGCACTGACACCTGACTCATGGGTACCTGTGGGATTTGAACCTCCAGAGCTGACTGAAACCCCAGAGGCAAGGCCACTGAAAAAGAAGTCATCTCTTACATTTCCCAAGAGGAGGGGCCACGCCACACCACACAGGACCGCATGGGAAGCACCAACGTTTGGTCAGGAGGAGGGAAGGAGAGAAGGGAAAATGGAAGTGTAACCTGTATTGTGTGCTCTGTGGGAAAACCAAGGCAGGGCAGAGAGAAATCTGGGGACTGTCTAGTTTGAATAATGTCACAGGTTTGGACTATGGGTGTGGGGGGGTGCCCCTAGTTGTCTGGTACCTGGCTGTGAGTGATTTAGGATAGGGGAAGCTGGATGATGAATAAAGCAGACAGAAGAATTGATGCTTTTAAATTATGGTGCTGGAGATGACTATTGAATATACCATGGACTGCCAAAAGAACCAACAGATCCATCCTAGGAGAAGTGCGACCCAAGTGCTCCTTGGAAGCAAGGATGGCTAGACTGTGTCTTACATATTTTGCTCATGTTGTCAGGAGGGACCAATCCCTGGAGAGGGACATCATTTATGGAAGAGTGGTGGGGCAAAAATCAAGAGGAAGACCCTCGACTAGATGGACTGACACAGTGTCTGCAATAAAGGGCTTAAACATAAAAATGATTTTGTGCCTGGCACAGAGTCAGGGAGTGTTTTTCTCTGTTGTACAAAGGATCACTATGAGTTGGACCCAACTCCATGGCACCTAACAACAACGATATATAAGACTCAGTGCAGGAAAGGATTCAGAACAGGAGCCCTGATTGCAGGGGAGATGGAAACCACTTTGGCTTAGTTTGGCCTTATAAATAATGGACACCAGACAGACAAAGACAGACCCTAAGGAAGCACAGACAGAACATCTCCACCCATGATACAAGCAGATGTTTACTCAACTAAAACCCCAGACATGGAAAGCTGAGGAGGGAGCAACTAATGCACTTTAGACTTACTCATCTCCTGGATGTGTCTTTAGAAATGTGCTTTGTGCAGCCTATGGATTTCTGTCACAACCAAAGACAAACTTTAAAAATCTATTCAGAGGGCATTAAAAAATCAAAACCTTTTATAATTCATGTTTTTTCAATCCTTTAACAAAACTGATGTGTTACTGTAACTCCTAAGATTTAGAAATAATATTGTAGTATAATACAAAAAAATGTAAAAAATCCAAAGTAAGATCCTCTTTAGAAATTGATAGAATTTTATTTCATCAGGAGTGTTAGAAATATCCATTTTTAAATCAGAACAAATGACTTTCTCAAATTAATAACAATAATCCCAAATTGTAAATAGGCAATTAAACCTGGCTCTAATTCACATATGTCATAACAATATGGATTATGAAACAGGGTAAAATAATAATAAAGTTGATGTGACATGCCTTAGTTTAGAAATGAGTCTGCATTTTCCACTCCCTAAGGATGTTAAAATACTTTTAGGAAAGCGTAGTATCTTTGAGAGTGTCTCTACTCTTGGTAGTGTCAGCAAAGCAGAGAGACTTCTGCTGAGTCTAATTTCTGTCTTAATCTTATTTCCCATTTCTGAAAAACCAGCAAACATGTATTGGACTATACTGTGACTGTCTGGAAGCTTCATTTCTCTTTTACCCCTTGGACTCTAGGAAACAATGGAGCCATAAGATCACAAGATTTGGACCAAGAATATATATAAGGTGATGAGAACAAAATTAAGAATTATTTGGGTTGGTTGAACCAACTAAACTAAGACTCAAGTGGACTTTAATCCTAGGACATACAGAGAAATGAGTCTCAGAGTCCGGCCTCAGTGACTGGATAGGTCTTAGAGAATGGAAGTTCAAGCCTGTCACTTTCTCAGGTGGGAGAAAAGATTCCTGAAAGAAGAGGGGCAGGCAGGAACTGACCATCTGGATGAGAGAGCAGAGGCCAGAACACAGTGACTCAGACAAAGCCTTTCAGCTTGACATGCTAAGCAATAGGGAGCAACAGAGGGATATAAGACGGAGGAAGTACCTCTAAAAAGCAGCATTTGAGGCAGAATAAAGTGAGGTCTGTGCCATGCTGCAGAGGAGGCTCTCAGAAGAATCTAAGCATAAGACAAAGGCCATGGGGAAAAGGACAACTCCTAGAGACATTTTAAAGAGAGAAATAATCCAATATTCTAATGGAGGAGGCAAGGACCATGGAGTAGTTAAAGGGAATGGGCTGTGGGTCTCAGGAGATGTAAGAACCTCTTCCCTATTGCTTAGACTGGACCATCTGGGGCATGCTGACTCACCTGAGAAATGGGACAATGACACCTGCCTCGCGGTGGTGCAGTCATGAGGACTGAAAGCACAGGTGTGGGTCAGTTAGCACAGGGTCTGGACAGAGTGAGGGTTTGATAAAGGCATGATATTTTTGAATTTTTTAAATTGGTATTGAGAAAGAAGACTCACTGATCATTTCCACTTTTCTAGCACAGGAGACGAGCCTCCACAGAAAGACCTGAAGGAGGAATGCCCTCCAGAGGGGACAATAAGAGGGGCAGACTCCCCCGCAGAACCAAAACTCAGGCCCACGAGTGCAGGCTGACAGTAAGGCAGCCAGCCAAGTGACAGGTCTTAGGCAATTAAGACCACCACTGACCACTACTGAGCCTGGTACAGCGGCGCATACCTGTCATCCCAGCGACTCAGGAGGCTGAGGCAGGAGGAACACCAGTTCAAGACTAAAGAAGTTTATGTAACTTAGCAAGATCCTAACTCAAAATAAAAACTAAAAAATGAGTTTGGGATGGGCCCAGTGGTAGAACACATGCAAAATATGTGTGAGACCCTGGGCTCAACCCTCAAATACCACAAATTAATTAAATTAAATACAAACCACCATTCAGATCCGGACACACAAATAGAGCTCAGAAATGAAATATGTTTGGCAGGACAAATTGCCTAGTTTTACTTCTAACCTGTTTCTTGCAAGACACTGCCGAGAAGAATGCTGTAGAAAGCACATGTTTTTCTCAGTGATAATTTAAAAAAAATTTTTTTTTCACTGGAAGACCCCTCCAGTTAAGCAGGGAAAGTTTCTGAAATTTGATTACTCAGACCCCAAATTGGCCATAGTTAGAATAGACAATTGAATAATTTCTATTTTTTCTGGACATGTTTTTCTATCTCCAGCCTTCTCTAATAAAAGTTTGCAATAGTCAATTCTCAATTAGCTTTGTTCATGGGGAGAAGCAGTGACACAGATAAAAAACAAACTGCAGATAACACAAAAATGATTTACTGCCACTCACGGGTTTCCCGCAGCCCCCCACCTCTCCCCTTCCCTAAGGCCTCCAATCAGCATCTGCAGCCCCTGAACAAAGTGTCAGAAGGGGACAGTGGGTCACATAGATAATCTACTCAAGGGTAATGGATTTGACTACAATTTAGCATTGATTAATTATAGTGTCCAATTTTAATTCAGTGCCATTCACTAACTAATTAGATAAGGTTTTTCCATGTTCTATTTTTGGCACAGAAAATTCTAAGCATAGGTACTTTTAAATTAGTAGTGCTGTTGAAAATTAATAATCATTTATCCTCAACCTCACAATGAGTGCTGTATGAGGGTCAGGACACCTAGGTTCTTCCCAGTCCTACCTATGGTAGGGGCTTTGTGCCACCAGGTCATTGACTTGACCTCTCTGAGTGGTTTCCTGGCTTATAAAGTGGAAGTCTGAGGTGGCCTCCACAGCTGCCATTGCAATCTAGGTCATAGGTGTTATGCACATTAGCCCTTAGATTTGTACTCATAAATGTATGGCAGTGGATCTCAGCCAGGGACGATTTTGCCTCCCCAGGGGACATCTGGCATATCTGGAGTTATTTTTAATTGTTATGCTTCCGGGGAGTGGGTGGGGGTAGTGTGTGATATTGGCATCTATTGGGAGAGGCCAGGGATGCAGCTACACATCTGGCAATACCCAGGACAGTCTCCTACAACAAAGAATTATCAGGTCCAAAATGCTAATAGTGCTCAGATTGAGAAACCCTAATACACAGGAAAGTATTTTGACACAGGTCAGTGGTTAAGGAATTGACCTGTCTTGGAAGATAAATCAAAATTTAAGTTAACGAGATGATAGAATATTAAATTTGAACTTACAAGTGAAGCATCAAAGATTCTATAAAAACAAAATTTCCAAAGTGGTATACCAGACCACTATGTGGAAATTTCAAAGAGAGTTATAAAAATTGGGTAGCCCTAAACCTGCAAGGAAGATATCAGATGGTTGAAAGTATGGATATTGGAAAAGGAGTTATGAAAGGTATTCTTTTGCAGAAATCTGCTCTTCTGTGGACTCCAAATCCCATCCCACCCCAATGGGGAAAGGGTTGGCTGCAACTACTTTGAATTCTGCTCCCAGAGAATCTCCCAGGAGCAGTGAGACTCCAAAGTCCTTGCAGAGTAGAAACTCCAGAACAAGTTATGAAATGAAGGCAGCAGCTGGAGGAATAATCCATTCAGCCCACTCTCAGGCCTGACGTCAGAGCAACTCTGCAGGGGAAATTCTGAAGATTCCACCAAAACTCTTGGCAGAGAAGGATTTACCTTGAAGCACCTGCCAGACCCAGACAGCACAATGGCGTCCCACACCCACGCCAGTCAAGTCAGAACTGCTCTCTGCCCTTTCCTTCCCACCTCCCAGCACTCTGACCCCAGAGGAACCTGAAAGTTAGAAAGTAGAGAATGAAAACAAAAATGCCACCAAATTCCTTCTCAGTGGCTGTGGCCTGTGGCACACAGGCGGTGACTAGGGCAGGGAGAAAAGAAGTCTCACTTTTAAGTATATATATTGAGACACTGATTAAACATTAGACTGGATTCTAGTCTAAATCAAGCCTAAGTGTTGCCTTAAGTCAATGGTAGGACTTTCTGTTCCTTAAGTGACTAGAACATTCCTGACATCTGTCAGAACTTTCACCCAACAAAAACTCCCCCACTGAGTAAATTTTAAAGAGTAGACTCCAAAAGGAAGTTTCATTCCGATTACATGTTACTCATCACACTTGTTCAACATACCGATTTCATGCCCCTAGGAATGTAATCAAGATTCCTTATGAGCTCTTTGCCTAGGGAAAGATGACTTCCTACATATTCTGTTTAACTGAGATACTAAATATATCAAACTTAATTATTTTTTTGGCAGGATTAGGGGGTTGGACTGGGACCTCGCCCATATTTTGCAAACACTCTGCCATTGAGCTGCACGTCCAGCCCTTTTTTTATGTTTTTATCTTGAGATAAGGTCTCACTAAGTCATACAGACTGCCTCTGATCTCAAACTTGCAATCCTCCTGCCTCCACCTCCCAAATCATTGGGATCACAGGCATGTGCCACAGAGCCCAGCTAAATTTTTAATCAACTTTATTGAACTTTGTACTCTAGGGGGGTGGGAGGGTTCTGAAATTACTACGCAGCTGTGAGCTCTCCCAGCACTTATAGGCTTGACATTTACTTACTTATTTACTTATTTATTTATTCATTTTTTCATTTGTTCTTTCATTCATTCATATTTATTTATTTTGCAGTACTTGGGGGTTGAACCCAGCTTCACACACACTTTGCAAGTGCTCTACCATTGGGCTTCTCCCCAAGCCCATTTATTATTTTTTAAAATTTTGAGTCAGGGTCTCACTGAGTTACATAAGCTCCTCTGGCCTCGAATTTGCAACTTTCCTGGCTTTGCCTACGGAGTTCCTGGCCTGACTTACCATCTCAAGGTGAGATCAAATATTGAGTTTAAAATATCATCATGTAGTTTGAGAGGATGCATTTGCAGCTATTGACATTAAGCATTTCAACTACACATTTTGTTAATTATAGCATCCTGACCCACTTAAAAACAATAGGGCCTAGAATCTCATCTTACATTTGAAGATAGGGTTTCAGAACCATGTCAGTTTACCATTCATGGTTTAGTCCAGGAATCCAGATTCTGGATGATTCTCATTAGAACCTATGGAATAAGAAAAGAAGAGTTATTATAATCACCTGTTGCCTAAAATAATAACAATAAAACCATCCTGGTACAAATAGTACCAGGGCTGCATGTACTCTTTCTATTGCTATTTCTTTTGTTTATTGGTCATAATATTATTTTAGTCTCTCTTCTAGTGAGTTCAGTTGAATAAATGAAGAAAAGTTGATGTTTATCATTCATATATTTATATGCCAAGCACTGTGTTCAAAGTATTTGGAAACATTTTCTTGTGAAATAAGCATTATTAACCACTTCTTTCATATGAAGGAACTGAACTACAAATAGTTTACATTGCCAAGATCACAATTAGTAAGATAATAAGTTCCACAAAGCTGTATCTTTATTGTCAAAATAACAGTGATATTGTTGTCATTGTTAAGTGCCGTCAAGTCAGGTCCAACTCATAGTGACCCTATGTACAACAGAACAAAACGCACCTCTCTTCTGTGCCAGGCCCATGATCTTTTTTATGTTTAAGCTTATTATGACAGACACTGTGTCAATCCATCTAGTTGAGGATGTTCCTTTTCTCCATTTACCTGCCACTTCCCCAAACTTGATGTCCATCTCCAGGGATTGGCCCCACCTGACAAAATGTCCAATATACATTAAAAGTCTGACCATCCTAGCTTCCAAGGAGCACTCTGGTTGTACTTCTTCTAGAACAGATCTGCTGGTTCTTTTGGCAGCCCATGGCCTAGTCAATATTCAACTCCAGAATCATAATTCAAAGTATCCATCTTTTTCCTGTCTTCCTTATCAAAACCATATGATGTGACTGAAAATAGCATGGCATGAGTCAGGCGCACCTTCATCTTCAATGGGATATCTTTACTTTTCAGCACTTTAGAGAGGTCTTTGGCAATGGCTTTTCCCAGTGCAATGCATCTTTTGATTTCTTGACTGCTGCTTCTGTAGGTGTTGATTGTAGAATCAAGTAAAGCAAAATCTCCAACAATCTCCACCTTTTCTCCATTTATTGTGAAGTAGCTTACTGACCCAGGTGTAAGGGTTTCTGTTTTGTTGTTGATGAGACACAATCCATACTGAAGGCTATGTTCTTTGTTCTTTATCAGTAAATGTTTCAAACCCTTTTCACTTTTAGCAAGCAGAGTTGTGTCATCTGCATAACACAGGTGGTTAATGAGTCCTCCTTCAATCCTGATGCCACATTCTTCTTCATAAAGTCCAGCTTCTCAGATTATTTGCTCAGCCCAGAGATTGAAAAGATATGGTGAAAGGATACAATCCTGATGCACACTTTTCTCAATGTTAAACCAGGCGGTGTTTCCTTGTTCTGTTCAAATGACTGCCTCCAGGTACAGATTCCTCATGAGTACAATTAAATGCTATGGTATTCCCATTCTTCACAATGTTATCCATAATTTATTGTGACCCACACAGTCAAATGACTTTATATAGTCAATAAAACAAAGACATCTTTCTAGGATAATCTGCTTTTGACTAATACCTATCTGACATCAGCAATAATGTCCTGAGTTCCATCCACTTTTCTGTGTTTCAACAATTCCTTTAAGACAGTTTCCATTTCATCCTTCCATACTGTTGATTCCTGATCATATGCAACCTCTTGAAATGGCTGGTCATTTGCCAATTCCTTTTGGCATAATGACTCTGTGATTTCCTTCCATCTTCTTTTGATGTTTCGTGTATTGTTTAATGTTTTCCTTGTAGAATCCTTCACTATTGCTACTCCAGGCTTGACTTTTTCCTTCAATTTCTTAAGCTTGAGAAAAACAAAGTACATTCTTCCCTTTTGGTTTTCTATCTCCAGCTGTTTGCACATGTCATTATAATATTTGATTTGTCTTCTCAAGCTGCTTTTTGAAATCATCTATTTAGTTCTTTAACTTGGTCTCACTTTCCTTTTGTTTTAGCTGCTTGATGTTCAAGGGCAAGTTTCAGAGTCTCTTTTGATATGTAATTTGGTATTTTCTTTTTATCCTGTCTTTTTAATAAATGAATATTGTCTTTGCTGTCATGTCACAATTCATCTGGTCTTCAGTCATTATTATCTAATGCATCAAACCTGTTCTTGAGGTGGTCTCTGAACTCAGGTGGGTTATACTGAGGGTCATACCTTGGTTCTTGTACACTTGTTCTAATTTTCCTCAGTTTCAGTTGGAACCTGCATATGAGCAGTTGATGGTCCGATCTCACAATCAGCATCTTGTCTTTTTCTGACTTTTGATATTGACATTTTCCAGTGTCTCTTTCCACAAATGTAGAAAATTTGGTTCCTATTCATTCCATCTGGTGACTTCCATGTGTATAGCTGCCATTTATGTTGGTGAAAAAATGTATTTGCAATGAAAAGGTCATTGTTCTGACAAAATTCTATCATGTGCTCTCCAGCATCATTTCTGTCACCAAGGCCTTATTTTCTAACTACTGAGACTTCTTCTTTGTTTTCAAGTTTTGCATTACAATCACCAATAATTATCAGTACATCCTGATTGCATGTTTGATCCATTTCAGAATGCAGGAGCTGGTAAAAATCTTCCCTATCTTCGTTTGTAGCCTTAGTGGTGGGTGTCTGTATTTGAATAACAGTCATGTTAACAGGGCTTCCTTGTAGGCATATGGATATTATTCTATCAGTAATAACATTGTACTTCAGGACAGATCTTGCGATGTCTTTTTTGATGATGAATGCAACCAAATTTCTCTTTAATCTGTCATTCTCAGCAGAGTAGACCATATGATTATCTGATTCAAAATGGCCCATGCCGGTCCATTTTAGTTCACTGATGTCTAGAATGTCAATATTTATGCACTCCATTTCCCTTTTGATGAGTTCTAATTTTCCTAGATTCATACTACATACATTTCACATTCTAATTATTAATGGATGTTTATAGTTGTTCTTTCTCATTTTGAGTAATGCCACATCAGCAAATGAAGGTTCCTGTGTCTTTACTTCATTCCTGTCTTTAAAGTGGACTCTACTTTGAGGAGGCAACTCTTCCCCAATCATCTCTTGAGTGACTTCCAGCCTGGGGCCCATTTTCTGGCACTATATCTGATAGTGTTTCTCTGCTATTCATAGGGTTTTCAATGGCTGTTTTAGAAGTAGTTTAGCTATGTCCTTCTTGCTAGGCTGTCTTAGTCTGGAAGCTCAGATGAAACCTGTCAACTATGGATGACCCTGCTGGTATCTGTAATATCTGTGGCATAGCTTTCAGCATCACAGCAACACACAAATCTACATAGTACAGCAAATTAAGAAAAACCTAGGACACAGTACACCTCCTTCAAAGCTTATGCCAAACTCAAAGCAAACATAGAAATATGTATACAAGTAGCTAATAGTGCCAGATGCCAGGTGTGCTGGAATTCATAGATAAGCTCTACAAGATACAAATGAGTCTTCAACTCCCAATAATAAACTAACAGAAGGTTCTCAAGTTTGTATTTCCTTATCAAAAAATGTAACTTCTGAACTAGGGCAGAACTTAGAAGAGATAAATTACAATGCCAAGAATATTATAAGAAAATATCAAAACATAACTTTGTAAATGTTAAATATATAGGTAGGTGTTCAGAGATCATCTAAAATATTCTCACTATAGATTTTTTTCTCAGAAATTATCTTTTACTTAGAAAATTTAGACTTAACAATTAGTGTGTTTAGGAGTCAGACTACAGTATTTCAATAAAATCCATCCTTCAAGCTCCAAGCAGTTTACCGTAATAGATTTTTCAAAAATGGCCCTTATCACTTACATATACTTTAAGAAATAAAGGATACCTCATTTAGATCCAATTTTAAAAGAAGAAACCAGCTGAGCACTATGGCGTATGCCCATAATCCCAGCAGTCCTGTAATTCCCGCAACTAGGAGGCTGAGGCAAAAGGATCACAAGTTCAAGGCCAGAGGCAGCCTGCACGACTTAGTGAGACCCTGCCTCAAAATAAAAAATAGAAAAAGGGCTGGAGTTGCTGCTCAGTGTTATATCCCTTGCCTTGGTGAGAAGGTTCAATTCCAAGAAAAGAAAAGAAAAGAGAAAGGAAAAGAAGGAAAGAATGAAGGAAGGAAGGAAGAAAAAAGAAAGAAGGAAGGAAGGAAGGAAGATAGAAAAGTAAAGGAATGGAAGGGAAGGGAAAGGAAAGGAAAGAAAGACAAAAAGAGAAAGAGAGAGAGAGAGAGAGAAAGAAAGAAAGAAGGAGAAAGGAAAGGAAGAAAGAAAGAGAGAAAGAGGGGATGGGGGAGGAAGGCAGGAGATAGAGAAAGAGAAAGAGGAGGAGGAGGAGGAGGAGGAGAAGGAAGAGAAAGAAGAAAAAGAAATAATCTATAAAGCATTAATGTGGGGTTGTGGATATAGCTCAGGGATAAAATACTTTCCTAGCCTGTGTGAGGCCCTGAGTTCGAACCTATCAGTGCAAAAACAATTTAAAAACAAATCTTTTTAAAATATGTGTAGCTCAACTTGAAGTTCCAGTGTAGGTTGGCATTTCAATGCTGACATGATCTATTTGTGGTGGTGACTCCCTATTATGTGACTGAATCCACTAATGTTTTCTGGATATGGTGCTGTATCCCATTCATCACATTAAGAGCTCAGCAGGTGAAAACTCCACATACACTGAAGTTGTCTGGCTAAAGAAAATTGAACTTACAGGATTAAAATGAGAATCACTCTCCAAAGCTAATTAACAATAAACTTGCATTAAAAAAATAACAACCTCTCCACATCATGTCCAAGGCTTAATAGAAGATCACTTAAGGATCCTAATTTGTGATCCTAATTTGTGGTCTGTATTTGTTCATCAAGTTTCGCAGTGACTTGTTTGCATCCTGGCTTTACATAAAATAAACTAATATAAAATGAAGTAAAATAAAATGTTTCTGAATAACCTATGAGACCCACGGAGATCATGATACTTCCATGTTGAATTAAAGAGCTTTTCCCAAGGTCAATGTAAGCTTTTCTATATAGATTGTGTTTATATACAAGATACAAGCACTTTTTAAACTGTCTGAAAATACTGGTAATCTGAAAACTATGACTTGCTTAAAATCATACACTCTGTGATGTCTTTTCAATAGCCCCTGTGATCTTCTAATATGGGGAAGTGGTTTTTACCAAGCTAACCACCAGCCTTGAAATACCTAATGATGCCCTGAGACTGGAAGGAATCATTCCAAATTGCTCTAAATTGAACTTCCCATGGTAAGAACAAAGGGTGACACTTAACTCAAGGCCAACAGCCATGGACCTTGGGGGGTCCAATTTTCCACACTGGATTCTAGTCTTGGGAACTTCAGGATTTTAAAATACAGTATCTCAATCTGGCATGCAGAGTAAACTTGCCCGTTTACCCAGAGAAAGAGCCCGCATGGTGGTTTTGCAATTTCTCTGAGATGCCCCCTCTTCACTACAAGCTGGAGACCTCCAAGCTAGTGATGGAGCTAACTGGGGAAATGATCAAGTCACCGTGTCTTTGTCATCATTTACCCACACTCGGCCTAGATTTCAAAGGGTTGTCTTCTTAAAGACAAACTACTGCATTCCCAAAATGCACATCAGCATTCTATGCCAGACTGATCACAGCAGATCATGAACAACAGAGCAAATCGATTCCCCTCTGAGAAGAATCATATTTTATTAGGCTATTTTTTGGTTGCAAGAAGTAGAACTCCATTTGAGCCAGCTTAAGCAAAAAAAGGATGTATTATAAGAATTTCTGGGGATTTTAAGGAGTTTAAGAGTAGTTAAATAGTTCGTCTTCAGAAAGGGAAACAAGCAAACATTGGAACAATATAGAGAACCCTGAAATTTTTCTTTCCATCCCAGCATCTGCTACATTCTGTTTCCTATTCTTCATCATAGGAAATGGCCGTCACTAGTATTTCCCTCACTGAGGTGTTCACTATTCAAGACAGCACTTGGACTGACCAGTGTGCACTGGCGTCTAATTCCACTTTCCCAAAGAAGGAATTGGATTGGGCTAGCTTGGATGAGGGGCTCCCCCCTTAACCAATGAGTTGTGACTGGAGAGAGGGGTCATATGCTCAAACGTAATGGCTTCCACTGATAGAGTCAGATGAGGGAAAATGAAGAAAGAATGAGGAGGTGAGATTTAGCAGGCAAAAATACAAGAATTTCAAATAAAAAAGCAAGTTTTTAGTACTAATATATCTGATGTAGGGCAATAGTGTAAATGAGACAGTACAGTGTGGCTATTTCCTCCAAGCTGGATATGATCATCACCGTCTTAAAGATAAACACCTGTGACCACACACAGGAGACCCTGGCCCACAGTCTTAACTACACAGCTGATAGTTGGGCCTATAATGTGGTAGAAGGCCTATTGGCATTCCCTCATGGAAGGAGGTGGGAGGGTCACAGAAACCTCACAAAGTCATCATGAGATTGGGCCTATTTATATTCCCTCATGGAGAAAGAGGGGAGGCTTGTGAGACCCTCACAAGATCCTCACACAAGACCCTCCCCTTCCTTGAGATTCTTCACACAGTTACATTAGAAGCCAGCAATTGACCAGGGGTGGGACTTCTTGGTGATACAGGGGTCTAGATGCACCCATGCTCCTGTAAGTAACTCTGATAAATTCATTGGTTCACCAAGTTGGACTTGACAGAGTCAGTTCTTTGGTCTGTCAGCACTATCTCTACACGGGGTGAAAAGACTTTCTTTGACATCTCCCCAGGAAAGTTGTGCAATGGATAGATAGTCCATAGAAAAATTCTGCATGATTAAAAAGCTTTGGAAAACTGGGGCTGACATCTACCCACTCACTGGGTATTCAAATTGGTGTCTACCATAAGCCAGCCACAAAATTCAATAGAAAATTTCTCAGAACTTTTAATACACCAACGTGCACTGTGACTCTCCAAGAGGGGAAATGGAATAAGTGATGTTTCCTAAATTTATCCGACCATGGAAATCACCAAATGTCTACTGTTTCTCAGAACTCAGTCTGGGAAATGTTGACATAAGGACATAAAAGAAAAAAAAAAGAAAAGAAAAGAAAAGAAAAGAAAGAGAAAACCAGAGTGGGTGGGGGGGGGTGGGAAGGGAGGAAGGAGACAAATTATTCCAATTAACAACAAGCTCCCAACAGGTCTGGAGGTAGCCCAATGGAAAGGCATGGTCAAAGAGTTCTCAGTGTGTGCAGTACTGAAAAACACACTTAATTTAAAGCCTCCAGCATGAACCCTTGAGGTTCAGACCTGATTGTTTCCCCTTTGCATACAGATTAGTAAACAATAGACTTAAAGCCACCCTAAATTTTATAGAAGTTTCATTATTTGATTGAATTGGATTATCTTATCGAGGCCATTTTCAGCTCTTTTATTCACAGGGCTTCTAGACCCTTTCTAATGCCTCCATCCCCTACCAAAATCCCTAATTTATTTACATACTGGATTATGATCCAGATAGGAATTGGTGCTGCCCATAAGAAGTGGCAACAAATCACACCAGCAGCAGGGGAAACCAAAGGCCAAGCATTTCCCAGTCAAAAGTTTTAGAGCCGCTGCCTCCCTTCAGCTCCTTTTGGCATTTCCCTGAAGTGCCTCCCTTGCATCCCTTCCGGGCCTTGGCTTTCTTTGCTGCCTGCTCTCACTCAGAATTCCTCTCTGGCCCTCTGATCCACTAACTTACCTTTCCATGACAGCTCCTTCTGGGGGCTCTGAAATGCCTCCCAAGGCATAACGTTACAAATATAATCCAGCTGAAAATAGCTCTACCATGCATAATCTCTGGAACCAGTACCAAATGTACCTGTGTTGTAAGGCAAATATGAAAACTTTCAAAGCTTGATCCACAAGGATTAGATATTAGTCATTAAAATGTAGTTAGTTGGACATATGGACACTGATTGGAGACCTGAAGGTATTTTTTAAATTATTTGTGTTTGTGAGAGTGTTAAGTGTAACATTCTCACATGAGATCCCTGGGCTGCTTTCTTTCACACTGAGGTGACAAGGTGTTCTTCAAACCCTTTGGCAGGAGGAATGCCCAACACAAACTCAAAGCTGAACCATTGCTCAGAAAAAAGACATAGTGACATTTCCCGTTTGACAGTTTTAAACATCCCACAGTAGCAGAACCTAGGAGGATGGAGGAGCAACATCACATGCTCTACCAAAACCAAGGGCTGAAGGCAATTCTGGCCTTGGGTATAATTCATCATCTGTTTCTGGGGTACATTTTGGGGGGAGATAGTAACACTTTCATAGAAAGGGATTGCTTCCTGGTTCAGTCCATGTTCTCAGTTTGAAACCAGCAGGCACTAATTTTCACTGAAGCAAGGACTTGCTGAAAGGATATGTTAGTAGCTCACAGATCCTCCAGAAAAGCTGGGAAACCAAGTTCACAAAACAGGCAGGAACACAGAAAAGGAGTTTCCTGGGACACAGCTAACATCTGCCACCCTTGCCCAACACCAAAACCTCCACTGTTGCAGACACTGGTCCTACGTGCTGTCAGGTACCTGCTTCTGATTCAAGTCCAAGTCAGGGATATTTGATGGCTTCACTGAGGATATGCCCACTACCTCACTTTAAGACAGGATGGTGTCTTAGTCTGCTTTCTGTAGGTATAATAATATGTCTGAGGCCAGGTAATTTATAAATAATAGAAGTTTATCTGCCTTGTGGTTCTGGAGTCTTGGAAGTACAAGAGCATAGTATCAAGTATCTGCTTGGCATCTGGTTAGATCCCTCTTGCTGCATCATAATATGGTGTTGGGGTTCAGCTCCAGCCCAGCAAAGCTTTAGAACTGGCCTCCACACTAGGTGAATCCCAGGATTCTTGGGGCTAAAGTGAGAGCTGGTCGATGGCACCAAGAAGGACCTCAGGAGCCTTCTTATTATAAAAGAAACAAGGTTTTATTAAGCTGCTCCTGAAAACAAGGGCCAGAACAAGGCTGGAGATGTCATGGATGCCGATGGTCTGCACTAGCCTTGACTCTTGCAACTTGCCTTCTCTACTCTCCTCCTCCCCAGGCATGGGGGCGGAGGGATGGAGAGCACTTTGTGTCTTGATGGACACTTTCAGCTCCTCGGGTCCCCTGGGCTTGATAGAAGGTCCAATTGGTTGGGAGTCTGGAATAGGGAGTGGTGGTCCAAGTTGATGGGTCTGGGTGATGGGTGGAACACACAAGGATGGAGACAAGAGGATGGAGACAAGAGGATGCTGGGTGTGGTCAACAGCCTGTTTAAATAGCTTCCTGGAGGTGGGTGGCTAGGGAGTAACCAATCAGGGGAGGGGTCATGTCTGGGGCACCGTCATGCAAATGGAGGCTTGAGATTTTGCAATTTTGATAGGTGGGTAGGGAGTGGGCCAGGCCAATCAAGAGCATTCCCTTATTGACCAATCAGGTGGCCCCGGGAAGCCAATCAGATTGAAGGAGGCCACCCTTGACCTGGGCTGTTTGGGTGCTATCTTGGGTGACTTGATGGGAGGGGTAGGAGCAAAGGACTCGGATGTGGGACAAAGGTGGCCCATTGCTATCTTGCCCCATAGGGTTTAATGAGGGAAAAGGACCAGATAAAGGTCACCGGCCCTGGAGGGGAGAAGTCAGCCCACCAAGAGAGCCAGATGGGCCTTTTTCTTGATGTTACTCTCTTTTTCCTCCTAAGGCTCTTATTCCCTGGAGGATAGATATTAGCCCTCCAGGGAGATCGGACAGGCCCTCACCTCAGGGGCAGATTCTAGGATTCTCCTACATCTTCTCCTACAATATGGTGAAGGGAATGACATGGCAAAGCAGCCTGCTACCTCTTCCTTTTCTTATACAGCTACTAATGCAATCATAAGAATCAACAAATCTGTCCTAGAAGAAGTACAACCAGAGTGCTCCTTGGAAGCAAAAATGGCCAAACTGCGTCTTACATATTTCGGACATGTAGTCAGGAAAAAACAATCCCTGGAGAAGGACATCATGTTTGGGAGAGTGGCAGGTCAACACAAAAGAGGAAAACCCTCCACCAGATGGATTGACGCAGTGTCTGCAACAATGGGCTTAAACATAAATAAGATTGTTTGCCTGGCACAGAATCGGCAAGTGTTTCGATCTGCTGTACATAGGGTTGCTATGAGTCAGACTCGACTCCACGGCACCTAACAACAACAACAATGCAATCATTAGGGCCCCACCCTCCCGATTTCTCTAATATGATTACCTCCCAAAGGACCCACTTTCAAGCATCATTAACATACGGTTTGGAAAATTAAGTTTTCAATACATGATTTCTGGAAGACACAAACCACAACATAGGAGAAAAGGAATACTGGACCTCTTCTATCTCCACACTGGCTTCTGTAGGGGGTGTCATCATAATGAGGTACCCATTTCACAGGTGGTCCTGTATGATCAATCCTAAACAGCCCTTTAGAGGTGGAAGGTCACACTTCCAAACTAATGCAGAAGAAGTCATCCTGGGGACTAATTCTAAAACTAGCCACTGCTAGGGATGTAGCTCGGTAGTAAATCACTTGCCTAGAATGTGCACGGCCCTGGGTTCAATCTCTGGCACAGGAAGAAAAAAAAAAGTGGGGTGCAGTGGCTCACACGTGTAATCCCAGCAACTCAGGAGGCAGAGGCAGGAATATTGCAGGTTCAAGGACAGAGGCAGCTTATGTAACCTAGTGATGCCCTGTCTTAAGATAAAAAGTTTACAAATAGGGCTGGAGGTACAGCACAATGGTAGAACACTTGCAAAGCATGTGCAACTCCTAAGCACTGAAAAGGAAGGAAGGAAGGGAAGGGAAGGGAAAGGAAGGGAAGGGAAAGGAAGGGAAGGAAAGGAAAGGAAAGGAGAGGAGAGGAAAAAAACCCTACAGATTTATTTCCAGGTGCAGTGGCACACACCTGTAATCTCAGCAGGCAGGAAGACAGAGTTCAAGGCCAAAGGCAGTCTGTGCTACTTAGTGAGACTCTGTCTCAAAATAAAAAATTAATAAAAGGGGCTGGGGGTGCAGCTCAGTGATAGAGCTTTTGCAACGTATGCATAAGGTCCTGGGGTCAGCTCCTCTGTACTGCAAAATAAATAAATAAATAAATAAATAAATAAATAAATAATATATTTTTTAAAAAAAAAACTACTGAATGGCTCTAAACCCTCCTTCCCAGGGTGAGATGAGGGAGAAAGAACAAGAAATCTGCTAAATTGTTGTGTTATTCAGACTTGCATTGCTGTGACAAAACACCTGACATAAACCACTTACATAAGGGCAGAATTATTCATTTTGGCTCATGGTTTCAGTCCATGGTCTGCAGGCTCCATTACCTTGGGCCTGAGGCAAGTCTGAACTTGATAGCAGGAGGAGCACGTGAAGGAGGAGGCTGTTTACCTCCTAGTGGACAGGAACCAAAGGACAAGGACCAGGTACAACCTTCAACGGCATGTCTCCAGTGACCTACTTCCTCCAGCTAGACTCCCCCTCCTAAAGTTTCCACTAACTCCCAAAATAGTGTCACCAGCTAGGGACCCAGGGTTCAACATAGAAGCTTATAGGGGACATTCCAGATCCAAACCATAGCAATTGTTTTGCTTCAGACACTCCACAGGGCTACCTATTTGTAGCTATTACTCACCTCCTCCTCACCTTTGGACTTTCAACATTTGTGCCCAGTGTCTAGTGCATGCTCGTTTTTAATAATTAAAAAGGCTCATTGATAAGAAAATGATGAATGAAGGGGAAAAAAGGACTGTGATGATAGCTTACCTGCCTTTTTCAGCCTTTTTCTAAAATAAAAGAGGAAAGTATTTGCTGACCCTGAAAAACAGCCCAAGAGCCTGGATCCATTGGAATTGGCCTTTCCAATTTGGGAAGAGGATCCTTGCCACTCCACAGTGTTCTGGGGCACAGTGGCTATGCAGGCTATGAACTACATACATCTGCATTTTCCTCAGATGTCCCCCACTGCCATTCCCATAGATGCCACCTCACATAGCCTAAACACAGTCAGTCTGATGGCCTAGACTTACTAAGGAAGTGTGTCAGGAATTAAACCAAATCTGAACTCTTCATTGGTAATATCATACAGTACACAGGTGGGAGAACCCATGATTACATCTTGGATTACTTCAGAATCAAATCTACAGTTTGGAAACAGTGAACCAAACTTGAACTGTCTGCCTCCAAATACTTTCTTCAATCATATCAATGATCAATGCCCTCTGTGGCTGCATTTATAACTCTATTTGACTCCCTGCCTGACATGTATAATTTGCTGTGCAGCCGATTGCCTTAGTGCAGCTCAAGGCTGTGATGGGGTAATCGTGCTTCCCTTAACTGAGGGCACTTGTTTTCCTTTGGTCACTGAGGACAGCAATTGGAAATCCTGCTGAATCCACAGTTCCTCCTATCACCTGAGCTGAAAGTGACAGCCACTTATCTTTTCAATCTATGCTTTCCAGGGATAAGAGAGGGCTTAATAATATAAAACAAACAAAATATCTGATCATATCTGAAAACCAAGAAGCTATCAAGGACTACTAGGGTCTTATCAGCAGGATTCAGGAGCTAACTTGAAAGGGTTCTCACTGATAACAGTTGTCACATAAGTTGAGTATAAGAAAGATAATGATAACAAGACACTGATATTATTTAAATCCATGAATTTTCTGGGTGCGGTGGTGCATGCCTGTAATCCCAGCAACTTGGGAGGCAATGGCAGGAGGATCACAATTTCAAAGCCACAGGCAGCCTGCATAACTTAGGCCCCATCTCAAAAGAAAACATTAAAAATGGGCCGGGAGTGCAGCTCAGTGGTAGAGCACTTGCAAAGCATGTGTAAGGCCCTAGATTCAACCTTTCAGTACCTAAATAAATAAATAAATTCATGAATTATAATGATAGTTGTTTCTGAATCACATTAGCTTACTGATCACATTTGAAGGGTGCTAGGGAACCAACTCACTTTTTTGAAAACTGATAAAAGAATTGAATGTTTATGCTTCTTTTTCCATACAAACTGTACCACTATATAATCAAATAGACTCAATAAAATTTATCTTTATAGAAATAGTCTAGCTTAGCTGGGCATGGTGGTGCTTAACCCACCCCAGTGACTCAGGAGGCAGAGGCAGGAGGTCTGGAAGTTGGAAGCCATAGGCAGCCTGCATAACTTAGCAAGACTCTGACTTAAAATCAAAAGTAAGAAATGGGCTGAAGGTGCAGCCCAGTGATCGATCACATGCAAAGCATGCACAACGACCTGAGTTCAAACCCAAGTACAAGGAAAAAAAAAAAAAAAAAAACCCTCTAGGATAAACAGTAGGATAAGAAAATCATCACTTCCCAACTTCTAAGATAAATGAATTGAAGCAATGATTGTCAGTGGCCTCTCCCATCACAGAATATCACACACCATGTGCCTTCTAATGAAGGAAGCTATCTACAAAGTAGTCTTCCCAAGGAAAAAAATTATACATGAATTTGATCGTGTTTTCCCCAATTACCCATTTATAGGAGATACATACTTCAGAAGAACATGTTAAACAACACTGCAATGATATAAGTTGGGTCCAACTCATAGCGACCCTATGTACAACAGAATGAAACACTCCCTGACACTGTGCCTTGAGCAGCACTATTGTCAGTGCTTCTCTGCCATTCATAGGGTTTTTGATGACTGACTGTTTCGGGAGTGGGCTGCCAAATGCTTCTCCCAAGACTACAACACTGAGTCTTCCCAGACATTCTCCCATCCAAGTACTAACCAGGCCCAATCCTACTTAGCTTCAGAGATCATGCAGGATCAGATGCCAGGGTGGTACAGCTGTAGACGATCCATCTACTAGGTGCCACAAAATATCCTCACCTTGGAGTGGGCCCAGAGCAGGAGAGGGCTCTGTGCAGGCTGATGCACAAGCAGCTCTGTCACTTGGGTCAGAGGATCCACACCCAGCATCTTATTTATCTTTCCTATTTCTCTAGCAACCTACCTTGTCATTATCCACGTGTCAGGGTCCCCTGGATACCCACTATGACCTTGCCACTGATTGTTATTACAATAATTGCTTCCCCCCAAACTCAAGATTTTGGAGATCAACAACTCAGATGTCTCCATTCTGCCAGACAAGGTCCCATTCTTTACCAACCAGGCCCCTACCTTGGTATAGCAGTCCTGCCTTGACCAGGAGATTTCCTCACTAGAGCTCAGTCACTCTGATGATTATGTCCTGGGCTTGGTTCACAGTTTTCTCTGTTCACAGCTCTAGGAGTTGAGAATTCTGAGCTGGTACACACTAGCCTTTATATCCCTGAGTCAAGCAGTCACTGGATGTGTCTGCCCTGGGAAATAAAGCCTTGGTGAGGTGGCTCTGATTATAGACTGGAAAGATGGGTCCCCCCTCCCCAAGTTCCTATGTTGAAATCCTGACCCCAAACATGATGGTATTAGGAGGTAGGACCTCTGAGAGGTGATTAGGTCATGAAGGTAGAGCCATCATGAATTAGACTAGTATCCTTATAAGAGAAATCTCAGAGAGCTCTCTTGCCTCTTCCCACATGGGGACACAGCCAGAATACAGCTGTTTGTGAAGCAAGAAGAAAGCCCTGATCAGACACTGCCAGCACCTCGATCTTGGACTTCCAAGTCTCCAAAATCATGAGAAAGAAATACCTGATATTTAAGCTATCCAGTCTATGGTATCTTTGTTACAGCAACCCTAAGGGACTTAGATAGCCATTTATACCTGAGGCAAACTCTAAAGGGCTGGTGGCCAAGGCTATCTGCAGACAGCACTCCCAGAAAACCAGGGTTACAAATCCCTCATGGAATGAGCTCTGGGGAGGAGGAGTGCAGCACACTGTCCTCTGCACTCCTCTCTCCTTACCCTTGTTTGGATTCCCCCCAAGCCATTAAGTAAGCAGGAAAGAGACACCTGCAGGCTTTATTGCTTATATTTCATGCACTTGTTCCTCTAGGCACTTAAACTCATTTACAAATATGCCTAAGAAGTCTCATCACAAGAATGTCACTTGTTCCCGTGATTTACTTTTCATTGCTATTTAAAAGCAAATCAAACATTTTAAAGGAACTGGACGTGTGCATAATGAGTGTACACAGACATTTGTTATGATCCCCCTAATGCTGGACACACTAAGAACCGAGCTACTGCGTGGGCACAGCTAATCCACTGGGAGTTTTAAATGAGCTCTTCTGAACTCTCTTCTCATTTCAGGACCCCAACACACTTCTATTTTAAAACTGACTAGAAAAAGCAGCTTGGAGGATGCAGCAACATCATGCAAACTTGACAGCTTCAGAGCACTAACTACGTGCTTTTTGTCTGAAGCAGCCACTGTATTCAACAGAGCTGCAGAGCTCGTCCTCTGATGGAGTCTTTGAAGACACCTGCAGGGAATGACACGTCAGCCACTCAACCTGTCAGAAAACTGACCTCATGAGCTGACAGAGGTGTTTCCTTTGGGAATGTGTCCTCCACTTGCCTGGCAAAAAGCAGCCTCCTCTGAGCAAGGAACAAGGCAGATGGCAGAGTGGGCCAGCCTAGACACGGCAGCAGCTTAGGTACACCCTAGAGAGGACAGCAGGTCAAAGTTAGGCCAGTGTCAATCATCCCTGGCCCTGGAGGACATACACTGTGTGGAGCATTCACAAGGCTGAACTAGAGCCTGATGGGATTCGGAAGCAATTCTGTTTCCAGAGAAGACGGTGTCCACTTACTTTACCTAATAATTACTTATGAGCAATTGGTTAAGTATAAGTCACAGTCACAATGCACCTTAGCTTTAGGACCCTTCCCTTCCCCCAACACATTCATTTACTTAGGATGGTTTCATGCCAATCACATCTCTTGTTTATATGATTTCTCACACCTCTCATTGACACAGGTAAGGATGCGAAGCACCTTGTCTTCTAACTTCTTAGAAAATTCTAACCTAAGCAGGAGGTTCTTTCCTCCCACCTACAGCATAAGGGAAAATGCTGTACCAAGTGGTCCCCATTGTTTCTACACTTTTGCCCCCATTCTTTTCCTTGAAGACTTCAAAAATAGTTGTCAATTTTCTTCTTTCTAAAATGAGGTCCTGGGTGAAAATTACCTCTAAAATTCTTTTTGCTCTGGAGTTCAGAAATGCTATAATTTTTAATCATTCTTTCACCCTGGTAATGTCATTATCCAAAGCTATTACTTTCTTATTTCATGGAATCCTTTACAGTTAAGGTTACAGCACACTTCTATAACCCAAGCATAATATTTGTAACAGAAGTCATTTTGCAGATACAATGTAAAATGTATAAATATATGATTAGAAGATTGTAGGGTAAGGGAGTATAATCTGATGATTTTAATATATCGTGTAGCATTTTATAATATTGCCACACAATATAGTGTATATTTTATGAGTTCTTGACAGCACTTTTAAATTTTTCTGACATTGCTTTTCAGGTTGTTTAAGATGTTCATTAATTCTGTAGCACTAAGAAGAGAGTTTAATATTCTTTACTAGAGAGACTATTCATTATTACGGAAATATGTGCCCCCAGATCAGGGGGGTTTTTAATCTTATTTTTATCCAAATGATGTGTTTCTGTAGCACATTAATAGATGCTCCACACAAAAGGATTTTTATAACCAAATAAATCTTGGGAAATGCTGGGTAAAACATAGCCCAACTGGTTTTTACCGCAAGACTTCTCAGAGCCTTTAGTGTACTAATATGGACTTGAAAAGGGCACCTTTCCAAATGTTTCTGTCACCCAAACATCTACTTAACATTTTGTGAAGTGGTAGTCAATGAAATATAATTTACAAAATGTTGCCCTGGTCTTGGTTGATACATATTTTATATTTCAACCTAGAACTATATTAAAACTAATAAAGGGGAGAAAAGGATATATTTTTTGAGATTTATCTATTGGCCTTTCTCTGTGAGATTGTCATCCCCACCACACCTTTCAGTGCTTCTTCCCACTGCTGCCCTTGTCTTAAGATTGTTGTATCTATATCTGGAGAAGAGCAGGGACGTGGGGAAGAGAAGGAAGGAAATATGAGAAAATGCTTTAACTAAGTTCCTTTGATGCCAAAAGTGATGTTGAAAACTATGTTAGTATCGTCAGTAAATACTTTTATTTAGGGAAGCACTTATGAGTCTTTCCTTCTGAGGGCTTTGCCTATTAATGAATATGATCATAAAATGATTTTAAAGACTACTAAGTGGGTTTGGAACAATGGCTAAATATTCTTTTAAGAAGCCTGGATGTTCTCCAAGTTTCACAAGACACAATTTAATTAGGCTTTGTTACCAGGCGCTTTTTCCTTCAGCATTCACACATTGAACACACAGGCTGTGGCCTGAGCAGAGGTGACAATGTGAAATTCTGAGGCAGCTCAGCTTCCTGGGGTAGTGGCAGGACGACTCAGGCTCTAGCATCCGTCGGGCTCTGTGGCCCAATTTGTCTTCACAGTTAGTACCCACTTTCTCATTCAACAAACATGACTGGAGATATGATTTGGACACAATCACTGCTCTTTAGGAAGGTCCAGCCAGAGGAGGCCAACTGGTATCAGAGGGCCCAAAACAGAGCAATCCCTTTTCATGGGTGAGGGGTGCTAAGAGGGCTGCCGAAGGAGGTAGCACCTGGGCTCAGTCTTGAGAAAATGCTTTAACTAAGTTCCTTTGTTCCAGGCAGTATCTACCTGGTGGAAAAAGTGAAGCCAGCGCCTTCACAAGCAGGGGTACAGCTAAGAGATGTCACAGAAACATAGCAGCCTGGAACTTTGGGGACTTTGGGAACTTTGTAGCAAGCTGTTGGTACAGATGGAGTACAGAGTGGTGCAGACTTGTGAGAGGCAGATAGGGCCGCAGAGTATATGCACCTGGCTTTCTTCTAAAAACAACAGAGCGCCACTTGCATGTACAGAGCAGAGCAGAAGGATACAAGGTAAGATAAATGCAGGACAGTTCATGTAGATTTGAAAGCACCACGAATGGAGGCAGGGAGAACAACGGGTGGCCAGGGGACTCCAAGGATGGGATGACAAGGGCTTAAAGCATGGCAGCAGCTACAGGGCAGGAGAGGACAGACATAGAATGCCCCGGCGGCAGGACAGGTGGACCTCATCATGTGTTTCAAAGAATGTGTGGAGAGAGGTCTGGGGTTTCTATATGAACTGACTGGAAAAATAGTGCACCTTCTCCAAGGCAAGGAGTACAGGTAACAACTCAGCGCTGTGCCTGCGCAAGGGAGGGAAGAATCAGAAACGCGCTTTGGAATTCCAGTGTGAGGGGCTGATGAGCCATCCAGATGGAAGCAACATGGGAGGAACTGGATACATGGAATGCAGGCTTGAGAGAGTTCTGGCCTAGAAACAGTGCTTCTGGAATCATTTTGAGTGTGGGTGGCCAGGAGAGGTAGGTGAGACAGAGATGGAGTCCTGGGCCAGTCCTCTGCCACCTGCATGACTTTCTCTCATAGTCACTAATGACTTATACCATTATATACACCAAGTACTTTCCTTTAAATCATCCCCTAATTTGCTAAACAAATTTTTTTAAAGAAACTTTATGTGTTTAAGTTTTTAAATATCACTTCCTATTAATAGAAAGTGCCTGCAGCCATAGCCCTGTGGCATCCGATCCCGTCAGATCTCGGAAGCTAAGCAGGGTCAGGCCTGGTTAGTACCTGGATGGGAGACTGCCTGGGAACACCAGAAGCTGTAGGCTTGGGAGAAGGACCTGGCAACACCATCCCAAAAATCAATCTGCCATTGAAAACCCTATACACAGCAGAGAAGCACTGACAATAGTGTTTCCCCTGTTGTACAGAGGGTCGCTATGAGTCGGATACTGACTCGACGGCACCTAACAACAACAACAAATTAATAGAAAGTAGATATAAAAAGCATTAATTATATAATATAATCTCCCAAATATAATTATATTTTATAATTTGGCCCAATTATAAAAAGAAATAAATAAATCCACAATCATAATGAGAGAACCTGGCACAATTCCCCCAAATAGCCGATAAATCAAACAGATCTGAAAGTAGCAAAGATAGAGATTGGAATACCACTCACTCCTTTCAAGCAAATGTAGATCATTTTAAGTTGGTGAATATGCTCAGTATATGTCACTGTCATAAGAACAGAAAATATAGAAGCAAGCCAATGTTGGGGCTCAGAGCCTAATACCCCAAAATATGGCACCCTAATATCCTCAGTATTTTTAGCTGAAAGAAACTGAGAAAAACACAGAAGCAGGAAAGTCACTCTCTGATCTCCCTTTCTATATTGAAGCAGGTTAGAAAGAACTCACTGACCATGGGCCTCTCTAGGCTCATGCCACACTAGGAGCCCAGAGCTAGGCACCCAGGACTGACATCACATAGGGCATGCCTCAAGTTAAAAAAAACCTGGAGGGAACAAGTGCTCAGGCTTCTTTTTGGCTTCAGGCACTTCCTTCCCTTAGTAAGTGCTCATTTGTGTCTTGGATGCCCATCTCTCTCCCTCTCTGAGTGCCCACATGCATCCTAAAGTATGGACTTAATAAACTCTATAACTTTGTTTCACTCTTAAAAAATAAGGAAGAAAGAAAGAAAGGAAGAAAAAAGAAAGAAAGAATTTGCTGACCTACCTCTCCCAAAAGTAGGTCATAAGATGCTCATTCCAGAAGGGTCCCACCCTATCCCAGAAGCCAAGAAGAATATAAGCAAACAGGTTTTGCTAAGGCCCCCAGCTAATTACCATCAGATCATACCCTCTTGTCATCCTGCCCATCCCCACTTCTGTATGATTGTTCATAAAAACAATCTTCCCTGGATTATGGCATCTTCATTTCTGAAGGCCTCTGTGTCACATAAAACCCAAATTTATCATGTTTTTCCTTTGTTAATCTGCCTTTTGTTATAGTAGTCTCAGCCATGAGCCTTGTAACAGGTGAGGAAGAGCCTACTTTTTCTCCTCTACATTATCTACGTGGAAATGAACAAATAAGCTGCTTTATTCAAATACTTGACCACAACAGTGCTATTAAAATAAATTGTTAATTTCTATATATTTTAATATACATAAATCTTAAGGATATCATTTTGAGTAAAGAAGAAAGAGGAGGAGGAGGAGAAAGTTGTAGAAGGTGTTCAGTATGCTAGTTATTTAAAACTTAAAAATCTACACCACATATCCTATTGTTGATGTTGTTAGGTGCCCTCAAGTCATGTCCTACTCATAGCGACCCTCATAGGATTTTCAATGGCTGATTGTTTGAGATTGCTTCAGGAGTACATTGCCATATTCTTCTCTCATTTTTTTGGCAGTGATAGGGATTGAACCTAAGTTCTCAGAAAGTGAAGAACAGCACTCTACCAACTGAGCTAAACCCTAGCCCCAACTGCATACCCTAAGTTATATAAATAAATTGACAATATTTATGCATATTTATAACTCATATACATACAAAGTACTCATGAAGAATCTGTACATGGAGCAGGAAGCAGTCATTTGAAAAGAATAAGAAGACACTGCTTGGCTTACAATCAGGAAAGGTGTGCATCAGGGCTATATCCTTTCACCATATCTCTTCAATCTCTATGTTGAGCAAATAATCCAAGAAGTTGGACTTTATGAAGAAGAACATGGCATCAGGATTGGAGGGAGATTCACTAACAACTTTCCTTATTCAGATAATATAACTTTACTTGCTGAAAGTAAAGAGGATTTGAAACATTTACTGATAAAGATCAAAGAACATAGCCTTCAGTATGGATTGTACATCAACATCAAGAAAACAAAAATGCTTACAATTGGATCAGTAAGCAACTTCATGATAAATGGAGAAAAGATTGAAGTTGCCCAAGATTTTGCTTTACTTGGTTCTACCATCAACACCCACAGAAGCAGCACTGGGGAAATCAAGACTCATTGCATTGGGGAGATCCATTTCAAAAGACCTCTTTAAAATTTTGAAAAGTTAAGATGTCATATTGAACACAAAGGTGTGTCTGCTCCATGTCATGGTATTTCAGTTGCATCATATGATTGTGAAAGCTGGACATTGAAGAAGGGAGATAGAAAAAAATTGATGCTTTTGAATTATGGTGCTGGAGCTGAGTATTGACTATATTATGGACTGCCAAAATAATCAACAGATTTGTCATAGAAGTGCGACAAGAGTGCTCCTTGGAAGTAAGGATGGCTACAGTGCATCTTAAGTATTTTGCACATGTTGTCAGGAGAAACCAATCCCTTAGAGATAGACATTATGTTTTGGAGAGTGGCAGGTCAACAAAAAAAAAAAAGGAAGACCCTCAACTAGATGGGGTGACACAGTGTCTGCAACAATAGGCTAAAACACAAAAAAGATCGCGGGCCTGGCACAGAGTCAGGGAGTGTTTCTTTCTGTTGTACACAGGATCACTATGAGTCAGACCCGACTCAACTGCATCTATCAAAAACAATACCACTTTTTAAATTCTGATTACAACATTTTAAAATGTGCGACATGACATTATCCACCATAGACCCCAAATATTGATTTTTAATGACTCTCACAAAAGTTGTCACTGTACTTCATTGACATTGACCACAAAATAAGACTTAGAGAATATAGGAAAATAAAAACACTCATTTTCTGGTTGGATTATAGTCACCATTCAGAATTTTATAGGCTAAAACTAGAATATTACATCTTCCAGCCTCATCTTCTCTTGAACTGTTTAGGTCAAGTCACTACATTCCTAATACATCACCTCTTTCACCATTTACAGAGTGCTTACTTTCATAGGGCTACCAGCAGGAGCAATAAGTGAGGGGTATGTACATTGGGGCAAGAAGAACTGCCTCATTAGTGCAAGGGATGGCCATGGCTTAAGATCAGCCAAGGAGAGTGTGACACCACAATATCCATGTGAGGTAAGAACTAGCAGCATTTGGAAGGGCCACTGGCCTTAGGGACTAATGGTCTCACCCACTCCTAAAGATAAGCACAGCCACTCAGGACTGTTTGGTATATGACACACAGCCCATAGAGGAGATGGAGGACCACCATCAGTGCCAACAGTGGGACCACACAGGTAAAGGATGCTGCCCACCACCCATGCCACCTTCTGGGCAATAGACCAACAGGAGTACCACATTTAGAGCCAGCATGTACATGTCGAGTCCAAAGGATCAGCAATGGACCATCAGTAAGCCAGAGTCCAAAATTCATCCTCAGTGTAAGAAGTCACCCCAAACCACCACCAATGTGGCAGCCCAGTCTCCTATGATCTGATGATAGAACTACTGCACTAACCAGCAAAGACAACCTGCTCATCAGAAGCCCTGCTGGAACCTCAGCCCAACCACAGGACCCAGAGGCCCACAGCCTGGGGCTCCTCTGGGCATCTGGTCAACCCCATTGAAGGCATAGAGGAGCAGAGAGAAAGAAAGGCCCATGGAAATCTTAGATCTGGCTCATAGCAGCCCTGCCTGGCCAGTATTGCTGGCCAGCTAATCTCAAGTACTACGAGGGGACTTTGAGATTTTAGTGGAAGCCATCCAAGACACAAGAACCCCCTAAAGCATGGGGCATGGCCCAGGAGGCTGCAAGTCTGTGTCTAAGAGTAGAACAGTACCTTGCCTTGTATGATCTGTAAGTATCCATCTGGCATTCTACTTTGAGAATTCTTTGAAGAGAATTATGTCACAAGCTTTTTCTGTCAGTCACAGATCCCAGTATGATACTAGACTCCTACCAAAGCAAGTAGCTAACTACTGACCTCAGGACTAGCCAGATCCTTTCCCTTGAAGCAAAGAGTCAACAAAACACTGGCCTAACATCAATACTTGTAGAAACACATGACAGGAAAGTGATGTTGAGTGAAAATTTCCTCTTTGCATGTAACCTCCTCATCTGGTGTGTAATCATCAAGCAGCTCCTTTTATAACAGCAAGGACTCCTGCCCCTTCACCATATGCAACTACGCTAACATTCTAAACCATCTTTAGAGCAATGTTGAAGAAGACGGATGTTACTTTGTAGCCTAGTGGTATGATTTAATGTGTCCTCCAAAGTTGGAAACATAATCATCAATGCAACAGTGCTGAGAGGTGGGACCTTTAAAGGGCAATTAGGTCATGTAGGCATCCCTCATAAATGGATTAATGTTGTTCTATGGTCCTGTGGCATCCGATCCCATCAGATCTCGGAAGCTAAGCAGGGTCAGGCCTGGTTAGTACTTGTATGGGAGACCACCAGGGAACACCAGGTGCTGTAGGCTTGGGAGACGGACCCAGCAACCCACTCCCAAAAATCAATGTGCCATTGAAAACCCTATGAACAGCAGAGAAGCACTGACAGTAGTGTTCTGCCTGTTGTACATAGGGTCACTATGAGTCAGATACTGACTTGACGGCACCTAACAACAACATCAACAACATGGGAGTGGCACCTAACAACAATGGGAGCGGTTTCATTTTCACTAGTGGGTTTGTTATAAAAGGAAGTCCCCCCCTCACACACCATCTCAGCTTCTGCCATGAGGTGACACTGGAAGCAGTCCCTTGCCAAATGCTAGCACCTTGATTTTAGACCTCCTGGCTTCCAGAACAGTGAGAAATGTTTCTTTTCCTTAGAGTTTATCCAGTGTTTGGCATTCTGTTATAACATGAAATGGACTAAGATACCTAGGATCATTTGAATATTCTGAAAATTATCTTCTGTATCCTTGTACAATGGGGCTGGGATTTAGCTCAGAGGGTAGAGTGCTGCGCTGTAGTCTCTGAGGTCCCGAGTTCAATTCCCAGCACCACAAAAATGGGAGAAGGGCCTGGCAATCCACTCCCAAGGCAATCCCGAAACAGCCATTGCAAACCATATGAGGGTCGCTATGAGTCGGATACCGACTCGATGGCACCTAACAACAACAACAGCAACAACATCCTTGTACAAATAATGTAATCCATCATTCTTTTGCAATATGTGTATGTGCATGTGCTTGTGCATGTATGTGTAAATTTCTTCCACTAGCCTTTAGTGGAAAAACATTAGAACAATTTCTTTACCTACCTCTCTAATTCTTTCTTATTCAGTCTTCTCATCAATTTAGCCTCCTCTCCCGCAGCCCCCATTTCACTTTTTCTGAATAAAACAGCAACGTTTCTACTTTTGAGTGTCATTTCATTAAATTTCTAAAGTAGTCATCCTACATCCCCAAATTAAGTCTTGTCTGAGGAGAGTGTAAATGGCTTATCAATGCATAATGTACTTGGTTAAAAAAAAATCCCCACTGTAATGTATGTTGCCACCTCATTGTTCTTGGGGGCATCAATTAATGTCAGAAGCCTGACAACTCCTGAACACATCCCTTTGACTATACATGCCAGTGTGACATTTTCTGACATCTGGGCAATGTTTTCTATACCTGGCTCACTCCTTGATTTCCATGACATTCTGATACTTGCCTCCTCATTCCCTTCTGCTTCTGGGGACACAGTATAACAAGCATGCCCTTAGCATACTAGGCACCCTATAGTATACTTTCCTCTTTTTCTTTCTCCCTTTCTTTCCTATAAGAAACTTACTCAGACTGGAAAAATAATAAAACAATATCATTATAACCCTTTGTCCTACAATCCTATAGTTATACCATGAACAGATTTTTTAAAGACAGTCCTTAACCATATAAGCTTCACAAAATGACACCTTCAGAATCAGAGGACCAGATTTTCATTTGTGGTGCTGCTGCTGCGTCTTCTCCTCTTCCTCCTCCTCCTCCTCCTCCTCCTCCTCCTCGGCCTTCTCCTCTTCCTCCTTCTTTTAAAATAAGGACTATATTGTACAAAAAAAAAAAGACTACCATTTTCAAAAGACATACATAAGATAGTCTTCAGAAGAAGAAAAGCTGAGAATAGGCAGACCCACTCTACTGAATTAGACCTAGGACTGACCTTTAGGCAATAAGCCTGGGTCACTTTCATACATTGCCTAGACAGAAATTGTGCTGGGGTCCAAACTAAGAAAGCAGTTCAAAGATGAGTTGTAGAGAAATAGTGCAACCTAGGCTCATATGGGACCACTGGTGGCATTCCTTGGCTCCAAAGTTCTCACTGTCCCCAGGCCAAATGCATGTAGGCTGGTACCCTGCCCTCATCTTCTCTTTCTATGTGGAATGTCAGGGGTACCCCAGTTACAAAGGCAGAAGTGACACAGAGTCTAACATTCCCGTCTCAGAACAAGAAACTGCTTCCCTGAAGCAGAACCTACACACCTTGAAATGGATAGAAAACACAAATGAGTCTAAAAGCCACTAAAGGGAAACACCACTGCAAACACATGGAGAGAATTTTCTTGCATCCTTACAAAGTCTGGGTGAGAAAAATAAATATTGCTCTTTTAGAGGAATTTGACCTTAACACTCCACAGAAAAGAAACATGCAAAAGGGGTCATCCTTGAAGGAAAAGTTTTTTTAGACTTTTAACATCAGTTTTGTAAATAGGTCAAGCCAAAGCAAGCTAAGAGACCAGTAATTTGACTTGATTTTCCTCCTAGGAATCCACTTAGTTGTACTATTCTTTATCGTGCTAAGGTCTTACTCCAGACAAAAATATTGTTGCTCTTAAGATAAATTTGGTGGAGAGAGAGGATGAGGGCCTAGAAGGATTATGGTTTTAAAACTTCAAAGACTTTTCCTTTTAAGCATAAATTCTAATTAGCATTTAAAGGAACTCTAGAACAATCCTTCCAAAACCAAACCAGGAAAGATTACCCAATGCAGCAAGAGATATATGGGTTGACAGTCCAAAAAAGATTTGAAGCCAAGCCAAGAAAACCCTCTGTGGTGACAAACTACACCAGTGCTTTCACCTTTAAGCCCCAAAGAAACATTCCTGACTGAACTGGCAATATTGTAAGACAGAAACACCATCTGAGCTCCAATAAAGCATTTCTTCCCTGCTTTCCCTAAATTTATAAACCCAGAAAGAGATCTCAAAATTTATCAGCGTAGTATTTCTACAAATATAACCTTGGCACTGGTCCCTCAGGTCTCGTGTCTAGGGATGCCCAATATTATCTGGGAACATGTTTCCGCTTTGATATTCTACAGCACTCAGATACCTAGAGCACATCTACATAAATCAGCAGGGGGAAAAAAAGGGTTCTATTAACAGTAACAACTGCATTGCATTCGGTGATTGAAAACTGCAACTATGTTTTCCAATCTGCTCTCAGAGATGGAAGTGTCATCATGTGGAATGAAACACCATGGATTACAGTCCCTGTGCCTATATGCTTATGAGGGCCTGTTTGCAGCAAACCCAACAATGACTTGATTTTTAAATTGGTTTCTGAACTCCTGCCTGTAAAGCTGAAAGACACAATGTATTTATTGAAGGAGAGCTCTGCAGAGGTGAAGCAGGTGATCCATAGAGACTCTACCATAACTTTTCCCAAACTGCCATTCATTAAACATGTTCCATCTCATGAACCATGAATCACTTCATTTTTAAGTACTCTTTTATTTCCTTTAAATTTATCTAAAACTTTATTAGATTCAACTGGCGCAGTCCTGACAGACAGCCCGCATACATTTTAAACCTTCCCAGCGGAGAAGCATAAAACATTTAAAATCTATATTTGATCTGACAACAGCAGCACAGTGTTTGAATTAGAAACAGATTAGACATAATTGAAGATAAAGAGGACGCAAGCACCACTCCCATTTTGGTGAAGTGGGCTTTAAATTATCAGATTCATCCAGAATACATTACCAAGAAACATTGAATTGTTATCTTTAGACAGCCTTTTCTAAGAGTTTACAATTTCTCAGTTCAGTGAAGCTTCCCACCAGCTTGTTATCAGAACAAAAAACGAAAAATCATTCGGTTCAGGGCACAGAACCGATCTCACCTCAAAAAGTACACATTTCCTTCTGATAACAGACACTTCCGTGGACAGCAGGGCCCCTTCATGCATAGCCTTTCCAGGTCCTTCCTTTGCCCAGGGAATTCTGAGTAGGCTTCCTACCACAGGAGTTGTTTATCAACATGGCTCCCTGCCAAACCCCGCCTCCACCCCTTAATTAAACACCACACACATCGCCCACACACACTCATGCCCATAGTCACAGCCACACACACACACACACACACACACACACACACACACGTACACACATCTTCAATTTACCAGAGTTTTTCCACCTTTCTCATTAGGAATGTAGTTGAAGTCATTATGCAAAGCACATTTACAAAAGTTAACTAATGAAAGTTAAATAAATTAAGTTTGGGTGCAGCCACATGCTGTGTATTGGCATTTGGGTTTGTTTTTGTACAAAAAGATCAGACGCTGGCACAAAAAATATCAGACTTAACACAATCAGAAAAATACTTCCATTAAGAAGTAAGCTATTGAGCATGAGCCTGTTGAGGTTACTTTTTTCCATTAAATACATTTTACTCATTTTCAATGTAAGATATAAATATTTTTATGAAGTATCAAATCTTGAGTTTTCTAAAGACAATAGTAAAGAAAGAGCTGGGTGCCATGGTGCACGTGACTCTAGAAGACTAAAGCAGGAGGACTGTGAGTTTGAAGCCAGAGTCCACCTGCATAACTTAGAGAGATCCTGTCTCAAAACAAAAAACAAAAAAGGTGGCTGGGGTGCAGCTCAGTGGCAGAGCACTTGAGTAGCATGCATGAGGCACTGCATTTAATCTCTAACACTGCCAAAAACTAAAGGGGACTGGAGGGGTAGCTTGGAGTCAAAGTGCTTGTCTAGCATGTGCAAAGCCCTGAATTCCACCCCATGGCACTGAAAAACAAGGGAAGAAAAGGAAGGAAAGGGAAGGAAGGAGGGAAGGAAGGAAAGAAAGAAAAAAAGAGGAATGACACCAAATTATCTTTTTAAAAATCGAGACTCCAGCTGGATTACAGAAAAGATCAAAAGCCTTTCACATAAGCCAAATTTTGAAATTTTGTTTCTAACCCCAAAGTTTCCAATGTGAGAAAGTGATAATTTTTACAAGCAACTAGAAATGTACTCTTTTTCCTTTTTGTTTGTCTTCCTCTCAGACTTATTTGTTTTCATTCTGCCAAGTGTTAAAGAAAACCTAAGGCATTTTACAAATCTGCTATTCAACGACCATTAGGTATTTAGTAAGTATTGTTATTAGGTGCTCTCCAGTCTGGCTCATAACAACTCTCATAGGGTTTTCAATGGCTGATTCTTTCAGGAGTCCTTTGGGAGTGGATTGCCAAGTCCTACTCCCATTTTTGCCACACTAGGGATGGAACCCAGGTCTTCAGAGAATGTGGAGCAGCACTTTACCAATTGAGCTAAACCCTAGCCCTTTTAAGTATTGGTGGAATTAAATGATTGCTCTAATGATTACCTGGCTTTGCTCTTGCTGTACCCTATTCATACTTTAACATGCCCCAGCTCTTTCTGTAAAGTACATTCTTTTGCTTTCTGTTACTTTGCTCCCTGGGAGTTTGTTTTTTGAAAAGACCTTGAAGTACTTTGTGATTTCCAAATAATTCAAATTAAATTATCCACATTTAAATTGAGGAAGATCTTCAAGACACAAGAATCAGGCTATGTGTGTGCAGGAGGCAGGGCTGCATGCATGTGTACATGCATGTTGGTGTATTATGAGAAGAGTCACTTAAGGCTGAAAGCGAGAAAGTACTTTTTAACCATGTAATTCCTAGAAAACAGACTTCTTAGCTAGGAAAGAAGAGATTTGGGAGCCAGACAAACCTATATTAAAACACTAATGTTGTCCTTAGCCAGCTGTGTGACCAAAACCAAATTACTGGACCTGGTTTCCTCCCTACCCTAGGAAGATACCTCCCTGCAGGCCTGTCCTAAGGTTTCAATGAGATCACTTCCCCAAAGAGCTTGGTAGCATGTAAATTCAAAAGTACACAGATAACTAGCCGGGTGTGGTGGTGAACACCTGGCCTGTAATCCCAGCGGTTCAGGAGGCAGAGGCAGGAGAATCACAAGTTCGAGACCAGAGACAGTCTGCGTGACTTTGTGAGGCCCTGTCTCAAAAAGTAAAAAAATGGGATGAGAATGCAACTCAGTAGTCCAGCACTTGCAAAGCATGCAAACGCAAGACCCTGGGTTCAACCCCAAGTACTGGAAAAAAAAAAAAAAAGTACACAGGTAACTTAGAACCTTAAGTAATGTTCACACAATGTCAAAAACTGGGGTTATGCCTCTGAAATGCCTTTATATAATAAGAATATCAAGTGATATTGAAACAAAAATAAAACATTCTTTTTTTTTTTTCCCCGGTACTGGGAGTTGAACCCAAGTTCTCACGCTTGCATGCTTTGCAAGTGCTAGACCATTGAGCTGCTGCCCCCAACCCATTTTCTTTTTTAACTTTTTGAGACAGGGTCTCGCTAAATTATGTAGACTGCCTCTGGTCTCGAATTTGCAATTCTCCTGCCTTCTCCCCCTGAGCCACTGGCATTATAGTCATGGGCCATCAAGCCCAGCTTAAATAAAACATTCTTAAAATCAATTTTTGCATAGCATAAGTGATTTTATAAACATATTTAAAATGTGAGAACAAAATCAGACATCAAATTCCTATCATAACTTTTTCTTTTCAGGAAGTTGTCCGAATAAACTGAACCAGGTATGCCTTTGTGCCAGATAGTGAATCCCAGAAGTAGCCTCCTTCCTGGTTAATCTTGTGGTTCTGACAAGACTGATAGGTCTGAGGGTTTGGGGACTGCATTTAAATTAGGGCCATGTGTACGAAATTTTTTCTTAACCTAACCTAGATGCATGACTGATTATTAATTTCCTTGGTGGCTTGGCACCATAGCACATGCCTGTAATCCCAGTGACTTGTGAGACTGAGGCAGGAGGATTGCAAGTTTAATACCGAAGGCAGTCTGCACAACTCTGTGAGTCTCTGTCTCAAACCTAAAAAAAAAAAAAAAAAAAAAAAACTTTGGTGAGCATTGGTAATACTGGGAGAAGAGTGTCCCTGGAAAATTCATATTCTTCAAAGATTACTCGCTCTTCCACTTCAGCAAGTTATTGCTACACCACTGATCCCATCCACCTCCTTGTTCTAGGATGTTAAAGTTATACGAAGTTCTTTTCCTGGAGGAATGACAATATCTTTTGTTCTCCCTAAAAGCATATTTCTTTAATGCCTCTGGAAGTCTATTCTTCAGCCTAGAAAAAAATATATACTTGCCAAATTTTGTCCTTAGTTCTTTAGACATATGTGCGTGTCCAATCATGCATCCACGCAAGCAAGTTTTTCCACTTCACATCCCATCATGTTTTCTTATCACAACACAGAACCAAGCATTCTTCACTTCCTTCAAATATTTACCCCGTCCTCCAACTCCCATTTGCTGACAAATGTAGCAATTTTAAATTACAGGCTACTTCACCTGCATTCATAGCCTACTCCAGGTGACTAAAATACACCCTTTATTTCCATAGGCATGGATTTTCTTGGGGTTTCCACTTTCCCTTTTTTGTGCTGTATTTCCTCTCATAAATATATTGAAAAGTAAAAATAATTTCAAAATTCGAAGCAACGTTGCAGCATGACTCTTCGGAGGGCAGCCTCAGACAGAGGGCCCCAGCAGAATCACTTCCAACCGGGACGCACCCTCCAAGCTTTCAGCAAAGTCAAAGCAGCCCTGCTTAGGAAGTGAGCACAGGTCATGGGCACTAATTCAGTGGCCAGAAACTGAGGACTAGGGCCTTAAATTTTTTAAGGTGGTAACTTGCTATTTTGTGGGTGGCAAACAGTTTTTGCACTCAAGAAAAGAGAATGGAATTTGTTTTCGGAAAAGGCCCCTCCATTTAGTCTGAACTGACCGTCTTAATGGGCTCTTTTAGTCATGCAAATATAATGCAAAAGCTTCCCTTTGTTCCCTGGAAGACTCCGAGTGGAGAGGAAGCTCAGGTCCGGGCTTCAGGCCGAGAGGCTGCCTACCCTATTCATGGAATCAGCTGGGCTTTGTGGCTGGACTGGACTCCCATGGAGTCCCAGCAGGACTGGCCCCTGTACCCAGATTTAGACCGCCTAAAACCTGGGGATATTTGGGGATTTGTGACCTGTCGTTTCTTCTTGGAAAACTGAGATTTGAGACGGAACTATCAGCATTTTGCAGGGCAGATCCCCTCTTCAGCTGATTCTAGGGATACAGTAAAGACGCTGGGTTAGCTGTGGTACCACCCCATGGTCTGGATAGAAAGTGTTCCAGAGAGAGTACACCCAAGGCTGAACAAGCGGGTTTAGGGAAATGCAATTTTGCTGGAGGTGGTGGCTCATACCTGTAATTCCAGGGACTCTAGAGGTAGAGGCAGGAGGATCACAGGTTCCAGGCTAGAGGCAGCCTGCATAACTTAGTGAGACCCTGTCTGAACTTAAAAAATAAAAACGGGGCTGAGGATTCAGCCCAGTGGCAGAGCACGCACAAAGTATGCACAAGGGCCTGGGTTCAGCCTCCTTTACCACAAAAAACAAAATGAAAAGAAACAAATAACAGCAAACTAGGCCATTGGGAATTCCCTCTGAAGATCCAGCTCCATCCCCATTGCTAGGAAAGAAGGGCGTGGGCAGATAAACCTTAATGGAGGGCTGGACAGGCTCTGTCTGAGGCTGGAAGCTGATCAGACTGCAGTTCTGAATGCCTGTGACCTGCTGCCATGGCAGGGGTGGAGTTGTCCCCACCATTAAGCAATTGTGGGCTTTCAGAGCTCGCCTCTGGGCTCCCCCTGAGCTTGCCTTCTCAGCTCAGTTGTGAACTACTATTGTCAGTTACCCCCAAGCCTGCAGTGAAAGGGAAAATGATCTCCTGGCCCCCCAGGGACCTCAGTGGGGGGTATGGAGAGCAGTGGTCCCTCCTCAAGCCTGGCAAAAGATCAGTGGGGACATCAAAGTGGCTGTTGCCAGGATCATCAGGGTATAAGCAGAGCCTGGAATCAAGAGGAACTAGAGGGCCTTGTTCTTGGGGACATTTTGTGTAGTAATCAGGGGCCCAGATTCATGGCAATTCATTGATAACTGAAAGGACACCCTGAGGCACATCATTTTTGGAAGGCTAAGCGCAGCTCATATTGTAATGATCTGGGTAGAAACAGGATAGGTGATTTTATTTTGTCACACAAAGTGGTAGAGACAGGGCTACATGACAAGTTGGGTTCTGATTATTGCTGTGGTGGCTTATTTGTGATTTGAAAGGTGCTAAAATGAAGAGATCACCTGTAAAAGGCACATAAGAAATCTTTGTTGCTTTTTCTCTTTCTCCAAATTCAGATCGATCTTCTCTTGAGATTTAGGAGAAGAAGCAAAGGATTTCTATCCAAAGAAACATCAGAGTTGTATCAAGATAAGGAATTAATAATAGCCTAGCTCATGTACTGAAAAATGTATCTTCATTGGCACTAAAAATGCTCTTTCCTTGGGTGTTGTTGTTGTTGTTAGGTGCCGTCGAGTCGGTATCCAACTCATAGCGACCCTCATAGGGTTTTCAATGGCTGACTGTTTCGGGATTGCCTTGGGAGTGGATTGCCAGGCCCTTCTCCCATTTTTGCGGTGCTGGGAATTGAACTCAGGACCTCAGAGACTGCAGCGCAGTGCTCTACCAACTGAGCTAAATCCCAGCCCTTCCTTGGGTGTAGCCATTTGAAAATGAAGATGTGTTTGTGGATCACAGAACATTGTCTGACATAGATCATGCTTTTCACAGGAGAAAAACAGACTCACCAAATATTTTTTTTTTTGTACCTGTACCTTTCATCAATATTGAAGAGCTAAGTAGAATATTTAATCTTAAGAACAGAAATATAAACAGAATATTCTACCACAAAAGATATGTCTTCCCAGAAACAGGCAAATAATAATTCCTCTCTTTTCTATAACTCAGTGGATCTACTGCTGATTTTACCGCATCTCTGCTTAATTCCAATTTTACGCAGTTCTAACAAGGTCAGGTGTGAGTCAATAGCTGTCAGAAACAGAATTCATTTGAAAGCAGCTTCAGATCTAGAAGTACACTTTGACTGAGTTCCCGTTACGCTTCTTCAATTTTGTATGATTCTCCAGTTCTGTTGTATTTATTACTACATAATAGTAAGGTTCATTTACAGTGAGTTATCTTTGAGCCATTTTTGGATGAGCTTGGTGAAATTCAAGAGGAATAAAGCTCAATTTATGTAACAATTTTATAAATTGGACACTAGCTTTTTTTTTTTCCTTTTTTTTTATTAGAATTGGACACTAGCTTGATTCATTTTTTGTCTACTGGTTTATAGCTTTAGCGAGGTTTAACTGACATAGAATAAGTTGCTCTTATTTAAAATTTACAATTTAATAAATGTTAATTCATGTTGTTGTTGTTAGGTGCCATCAAGTCAAGTCCAACTCATAGGGAACCTATGTACAGCAGATCGAAGCACTTCCTGATTCTGTACCAGGCACACGATCTTATTTACATTTAAGCCCATTGTTGCAGTCACTATGTCAATCCATCTGGTGGAGGATTTTCCTTTTTTTGTTGACCTGCCACTCTCCCAAACAGGATGCCTTTCTCCAGGGATTGATCTCCTCTGACTACATGTCCGAAATATATAAGATGCAGTCTGGCCATTCTTGCTTCCAAGGAGCACCCTCGTTGCACTTCTTCTAGGATAGATCTGTTGGTTCTTTTGGCAGTCCATGGTATATTCAATAGACGTCTCCAGCACCACAATTCAAAAGCATCTTTTCCTATCTCCCTTGTTTAATGTCCAGCTTTCACAACCATATGATGCAACTGAAAATACCATGGCATGAGTTAGACACACCTTCATCTTCAATGTGACATCTTTACTTTTCAATACTCTAAAGAGATCTTTTGCCACAGTTTTTCCTAGAGCAATATGTCTTTTGATTTCTTGACTGCTGCTTCCACAGGTGTTGATTATAGAGCCAAGCAAAGCAAAATCTTGGACAACCTCAATCTTTTCTCCATTTATTATGAAGTTGCATACTGGCCCAGTCCTAAGGATTTTTGTTTTGTAGATGTTTAGTAGTAACCCATATTGAAGGCTATGATTTTTGATCTTCATCAGTAAATGTTTTAAATCCTCTTCACTTTCAGCAAGCAGAGTTGTGTCATCTGCATAACGCAGGTTGTTAATGAGTCTTCCTCCAATCCTGATACCACATATTTCCTTATAAAGTCCAGCTTCTTGGATTATTTGCTCAGCATATAAATTGAAGAGATATGGTGAAAGTATACAGCCCTGACACACACCTTTCTCAACATTAAACCAGGCTGTATTTCCTTGTTCTATTCGAACAACTGCCTCCTGGTTCACTACATATTCCTCTTCCCATTTTCCAAAGTATTATCCATAATTTGTGCGTACAACAGGCAAAACACTATTGTCAGTGCTTCTCTGCTATTCATAGGGTTTTCAATGGCGGATTGATTTTTGGGAGTGGGTTGCCAGTCTGTCGCCCAAGCCTACAGCACCTGGTATTCCTAGGAGGTCTCCCATCCAAGTACTAACCAGGCCCGACCCTGCTTAGCTTCTGAGATCTGACAGGATCAGATGCCACAGGGATATGGATGCAGCCGTTAATTCATGTAGACATCTGTAAAAACCTCACTACAATCAAGGACAATCTCCTCACCCCAAAACTTCCCTCATGTCCCTTTGTTTGACTCAATTTTTTGTTGTTTTTGTTTGTTTTTGCGGTACTAGGGGTACTGAACTCAGCACCTCATTCATACTTTGCAAGTACTCTACCACTGAACTGCTCCTCCAGCCTCTTTTTTTTTTTTTTCTCTCTCTCTTTTTGGGGTTTTTGTTTGTTTTGTTTTGTTTTGAGTCAGACTACCTCTGGCCTAGAATTCACGATCCTCCTGCCCCTGCTACTGAGTTCCTAGGACTATAGGTGTGTGCCACCAAGCCTGGCTTTGACTCAATTTTTAACCAAGGAGAATTAATGAATCCATAAACTCTTTATAATACCTACTGCCTCAGAAAGCTAAATTGCTGAGAAATCTATTTCTGAGGTTTATTTGACTTTTATTTGGACAAGTTGAATAAATACGTGCAATTTGTTGACAATGCATTCATAAATGAGGGTACAAGAAATGTATCTTTAAATTGCCTCTTCAAAGAACACCTTTCCATAGTAAACTCTATTTGTCCCAGGAAGTATTAGACTACTTGAAACATAGAAATTGAAAAGTAAGCAATCATACTTTCAAAGGTCTGTGGTTTTCATCTCTTTCAGGTCTGCAAATTTCTCAGAAGATAAACTTGAGAAAAACAACAGATTCCTGATCCAAATATGGTAGCTTCCCTACCTTTTGTCAGCCTACATGGTAAAGGTGAAGTCTCAACCTCAATTTTCATTTTTGGAAACCATATTTTATAACTAGTCTGTAATTAAATGTTACTTAAGAGTTGCTTGATAAAAATCTTAACATTTCAGATAAGACAATGTCAGTAAAACTATTAACAGTATGATACAAAGATTTTTCCTTCCATGGTCTCTCTGCCCCAGCTGGATTCCTAGGTCCCTAGAACTTCTGACTACTAGTTGTGAGTGACCCCAAAGTAAGACACTGGACATCACCAAAACTCAGTTTCCTCATCTATAAAATGCGACTCATGAAAATAAGGTTTTCATGAGGATGAGATAAAAGGCAATCGGTTAATGTTAGCTGCCATTATAGTACATGTATTGCTTTTTCTGGGCTGGGGTTTAGCTCATTTGGTAAAGTACTGCTCTATTCTCCCTGAGGACCTGGGTTCAATCCTCAGCATGGCAAAAAGTGGGAGAAGGACATGGCAGTCCACTACCTGAAGCAATCCCTAAACAACCAGCAATTGAAAATCCTATGAGAGTCACTATGAGTCAGATACAACACCTAACAACAACAAGAACAATTGCTTTTTCTAATCATGCTACAGGCTAGAAATGACAGATAAAAGCCTCCAGTTTCAGTGTTGCTGGCATTCTAGAACAAGTATTACCATCATCAATTTCTAGTAGAGCCAGTCAGCTTCTTATGATACCCGGACGTTTGCCCAGTAAACTGCTCTTCTGGCTCATTTTGGTTTAGGAAGAGAAGAAAGTGATATTCACCTGCCAGAGAGGGAAGACCCTCCACAAATTCGACTTCCAAAGGGCTGTAGAAACCAGTTGTGGAAATGCTCCCATTCACCCTTGAAAGGTGTCTGTGGTCTCCTACCAGGCTAAGAAGCAGATTCGAACTAAGTCTGAAGTTGTCCCATGGGGCTCCAGTGCAGATGGCCCTGAGAGGGGGGAGGGAAATACAGAACAGCCTCCCTTTTTGCACAGCTCCCTTGAAGTGCTTTTTTATGTCCTATACTATAACCTTGTAAAAGTGCCCATCTTAGTTCTAAGAGTTTATCCTAAGGAAATCATCCAAAAGGAGAAACAATAAAAATAAAAAATAAATAAAATTAAAAAACAAAAACAAGAACACATAGGAAGGTAGCTGCATTTTAGCTTCTTTCATGGATTCTGATATAGGTGATCCACAGCCCTCACTTTCAGAAATGCTGACCTTAATTTCCTTCCCTTTGGTCTTATCCATCACTCCTGGGTATTTTTTTTATCCATCACTCCCTTTTTTTTTCTTTTACTTTTTGAGGCAGGGTCTCACTAAGTTACACAGACTGCCTCTGGTCTCCAACTTGTGGTTCTCCTGCGTCAGCCTCCCAAGCCACTGGGATTACAGGCATGCGCCACCACGCCCGGCTCTGAAAAATGTATTTACCTTCCTATCATTTTGTTAAATCAGGACATATAAACTACATTCACTGCATACATTTGATAAGGAATCTTATGATACCAGTATATGTCATAATTATATTATAGAATGCAATAGCATGTTCCAGTTAGTTACCCATAATTATATTAAAGCAGTATTTAGGGCAATTATATCATTTGTTGAATTGTTGTAATTTCATTAAGTATAGAAGTCTGTAATGGATTAAATTCAGAAATGCTGAAATTTTACAGTGGCTCCCTTTGAAAAATATTAAAGAGATATTGGATTTGTATTGTTCTGCTGAGTCCCAATTAGGGACTAAACACAATAGGGAATTAGATGCAATCTGCCCTGCACAATTCTCTTTGGTTTTCTTCTACTCCCAGCCCCAAATCAATACCTACCACCTTCTCTTCTGGCAGGAATCAGTTACTCACTCTAGTCTCCCTGGGCCTAAGTCCTTCATTTCTCAGATACCCCCAGCTTCCCTCTGTCATGATCTCCATGCATTGAAAAAGATCCCATCTCATTCTCCCAAAGCCTCCAGGACCAAATAGTAGGTTTTTGTTGTTGTTGTTGTTTGTTTGTTTGTTGTAGACAAACTCATAGCAAGTGAAACATTACATGTGATGGATCTAGAAAAGCAAAACCTGTGGACCATCAGCACCCAGGAACTCCTTGGGTACCTGCAGACCCACTGAGTCAGGATCTGCCTTTGAACAAGATCCTCAGGTGATTCCCATGCACATGCAAGTTTGACAAGCCCCACTCCAAAGCCTACAGTGGCCTAACCTGGTTTACTTTCCTGATGAGGAAACCAAGACTCAGAGATGTGCTCACTGACTAAAGGCCCTACAGCTGGTTATTAGCCAAGGCATGCTACAGCAAGAATAAAACTTTTACTCTGCTACTAACTATTATGTTCAACTAATAGTTACAACTGAGCCCCACACTCTACTTTACACATGTTGTTTCTTTCAAGACACTCAGCAACACTATAATGAGGTTATTAGTGTTCCCAAAGCAGAAACCAAAACTCAGAGATGGAAACTTATTCCTGGTTATAGTTAACTGACTTTCAATATCAGATCTTTCTAATACCACCATCTGTGCTCCCAAAACTGTGCTTTTTAATTTTTAAGCCATCAAAGCAAACAGTTGGAATGCCAGGGCATGTCAGGCTGAAGCAAGAATTTGTTTCTCAGTTTTCAGTGTCTGTCCTTGGTCCTCCTAAGCCTAGACTGGAGGGTTATTACCTCTTTCTCAGGAAAGAGACTTCTTAACTGCTTTTCCACTAGCTCCAAAGCAGTTTACATATGTCCTTGAACTTCCAAGCCTTCCCTGGGCTGAGCCCTACATAACTCTCTGTGCTCCCATTTGAATGCAGAGTTTCATCTTAAGACCAATGGGAGCCACACACACCCATTACTCTCTCAATATCCACCAGAGGTGTGGAGACCCTGCAGAGAAACTGAGATCTGCACTTAAAGAAAATTCCATTCTACTTATCTTCTTAGTCCATTTGGGCTACTATCACAAAATATGATTTACTGAGTCGCATATAAGCAACAGAAATTTATTTCTCACAGTTCTAGAGGCTGAGAAGTTAATGTTCAAGGTGGCTATAGAGTCAGTGTTTGGGGAGGGCCCCTTTCCTGGTTCATAGATGGTGACTTCTGTTTCCTCACATGATGGAAGGAGTGAGGGGAGGGGTCTTTCTTGGTTCCCTTTATAAGGGCACTAATTTCATTCATGAAGGCTCCACTCTCATGACCTAAAAAACCGAAAGCCCCCCTCCCATACCATCATGTGGCCAGGAATAGAATTTTAACACATGAATTTCATGGGGGACATAAACATTCTGACCATCATACCCTCTATATTCCTCTGGCAATGTCTTCTCTCGCCACATTTCCACATTGGAGTTCCTGGTCGTATTTTCCATTTTTATACTGGCATCTTTAATCCCTTTCTTTCCCATGTCTAACTCTGGTAAAATTTCTACTATTCAATGGCTCATGGTTCCCATCTTCTCTTTTTCTCCCTACCCTAAATCTTCACTCCAGTTCTATTCCTTGGTGATGCAAATTCACTCATATTCTTCATTTCATGAAGCAATGACTGAGAACTACCAAATTTAGGATTCTATAATTCCACAGCACTACAGCTTCTGCTTCTATGAATCTGAGAAAAGCCTACCAAATTAAATTTAAGTATAAAAATAAAAAAAAAACCCAGTCTCCTACAAATAATTTCCAGATTCAAGAACTGAGTTTGAATTCCTGAATAATCCATGATATTCTGACTTTTTGACCTATTATTCTTAGTCTACTATTAACTTCCACCTTCCTCTGGGCATATTCCTCTGAAATAAATATTTAATTTGATGTTATATAAGGGGAACAGTTTTTAGAGACAAATGAATTGAGGAAACATGATGGTAGTTAGAGGGGCTGACACTGTGAAGCAAGTATCTTTTGGTTACTTATTGTAGAGGGTCCTTGTGTAGATATCCCAGGCACCTCCTACAACTGTGAGCCTTTCCAAACCATTTTGCTTTTCCCATTGAACTTCAATGCTCTGCCACAATTCAAATGCAAATCTTAAGCCATATTTTTAAATTGTATATTCTAAGCTTAGATGCAGATCTTAAACCACATTTTTATTCTATATTCTAACTGATCTTAAGAATAAGTGGAGATTCTCCATTGTGTGTGCTATGAGTACAGTGAGAAATTACCTAATTTATATCATGTCTCCGTGGTACCAAAGCAGGTAAAATATGAAATAGTCGCTCAGATCATTTAGAATTATAGAGATCCAAAACTGGTTACTTAACTGAATTTAACACTTCTTTCTGTTTGTAACTTATTTGTGTGGGACAGAAATGTATCTAGTGAAGCTTTCCAGGTTGAGGGTGATGCCACATGGCGGGAAGCTCAACACTTTTAACTTTGGCATTTCATGAGTAGTAGCTCCTGCTCCTTGGTTAGCAGGGCTCCTCCAAGACATCTGCTGCTGATTCCCATAAAGATTCTGAAGATCAGCTCTACATACAGACATTTGTACTGCTCAGGGAAAACTAGATTTTCCAGGATCAGCCATATTTGTAACACTGCTGGCTTTTCTTGAACAGGCCCAGGCCCCCATGTGGCATGGCTTCCTCCTGCCCTACAGAACCCCTGTAACTTCCAGATCCCCCACAAAGCCCCTGCTCTTACCAGCAGCCCTGCCAGAGAGTTGAAAGATCTTAGTTCTATCACTTGTTTAAGTTGATTCCTTCCAAAAGAAGATGAGAATATGACGGGACTGCAATAGAAGAAAGGGAAAGGAGTTTTTATCAGAAATTGATGCCAGTCAAATTGGTCAGCCAAGTTATTTTCATTTAAGGGCAGTAAAATAAAAAACGGAGTTCAAGCATGGTGGCACACACCCATATTCCTAGCACGTGGGAAACTGAGGCAGGGTTACCAGTTCCAAGCCAGCCTGGACTACCTAGCAAGACCCCCATCTCAATAAAAAAGGAGTTGTAAAATGAAAATTTTCCAGATTGCTATGAACTTATTTCATTGGCTTTGTTAATATAGCCAGTTAATGTAACAATTCAATCACACAGGGAAATGAGAAAAATACAAAGGCTAAAACAAGGATAGGAATTCAGTAATTCTTTTCACTTGGATATCCCCTCATTACTCAATAAAGGACCAAAAAAAAAAAAAAAAAGGATTTGGACATTTCATTTAATTTGGCAAATTATCTCTATTAACTCTATTTTGCCTATTTTATTAACTATTTCCATTGTGCATTTTATTTCTTACCTTTGATTAAAAAAAAAAAAAAGGCCTTGTATTTCAACAAGCAGATGCTGATTGGTTGCATCAAGACAGACTGCATAATTATTGTACTTAAGCCCCCACAAGCACCCTGTAAGGAAATACTCTGATTGACTCATGTCAGACCACAATGGCCAAGCAAAAATCAGAACCCCCATTTTCTCCTTCCAAGTTCCCAAACCTTTCCACTACATCATCAATGACCATCTTTTGGGAGGGGCAAGGGACAGTGTCTAAATATGTAGCTCAAGCTGGCTGGGAAATCATTATGCCACACAAGCTGGCCTCAAACTTGTGATCTTCTTGCCTTGATCTCCCAAGTACTTGGATAGCAAGCATGTGCCACCATGCCTGGCTCATCATTGTCAATCTTTTAAAATACCATGCAAATACAGACCTTGCTTACATGACCATGAGTCCCTTTGATTTATGATTTGGGCCCTGTTGGGCAAGAGGATAACTACTGTCTCCTGGAGATACACTTCCTTTCTGGAACGCACTTCACCTATGTCCACATAAATCTCTTCTGGGAGCTTCAGTTCAGTAGTTAAAATTGTAGAGACTTCAAGGACCATTATCTAGTGCTCTCTGGCTGACCACAGCCCCTCAGTCAGTACTGGAAACACCCTTCCCTTCCTCTTCATAACCTTATGCACTTCATCAACAAATGCCCTATACTCTATTAGCATATAATGTGAGAAAATGCCAGCAGTTAATTAGGAATGAGCCTGCGAAAACTTGGGGGAAGCGACATGTTTCAATTATATTAATGAACACGGTAAATGCAATCAAGTCAAAGGCATAAGCATTGTGTCAAGTTTCTACAAGAAGAGAATTGCATTTCACATGCATGAAGGCAACTTCTGTAACTTGCAGAATACAAGACTAAAAATAAGCACGCAGGAGAACCATTAAAATACTTATTATTTGAATTAAGTTAGAATTCTATGAGTATGGTTTCATCAAATGATTTATGTTATTTTAAATCACAATCAAATTCAAATTACTTTACCTACAAGTCACATGGTTAAGCAGATGTTCCTTAAATATGAAACTCCAATTTTTATAACACTTACCATTGCTTTTTAATCTTATTTGTTTGTTTTTCAGTACTAGGGGATTAAACTCAGGGTGTTCTACCATTAAGCTACATCCAAGCCCTGTTTATCTTTTATTTTGAGACAAGTTCTCTTTAAATTGCCCAGGCTGCCTTTGGCCTCGGATTCACAGTCCTCCTGCCTCCATTGCTGGGATTGTAGGTGTGTGCCATTAAGCCCACACTATCATTGCTTCTTTTAAAAAGTTTAATATCACTTTGAAGCTATCTACCAAATATCTTCTGATTTTTAAAGTTATTAACTCCTTCACATAACATTTCATGGATGTTGATCTTAAAAAAAAAAATTCTGTGAGGCAAGAGCTTTATATCTTAAAACATTGTATGATTTAACAGCTGTCTTTGGAGTTGAAAAAGCTGATGCTAGGCTCAGCTAAAATTCAATACCTGTTCTTTAAAGTGTGCCAGCTGCAGTGTGGAATCCTGACACTCAGAACCTGCATGAATTCTAGTGCTTCAGCACCAAGAAATCACCCATGGAGAAGGACCTGCTTCATGAATTCAATTTTATCATCCAGTCATAAGTAGCTGTATTTCTTCAAGTAGCTCTGATCCTTGTGAGCATTAATGGTGACTGATTGCAGCCCGCTTGGTATTTCCTGGTGCATTTCCTCTAGCACATCCATTTGAGCCATGCTCTTTCCTAAAGGGAAAATAAAACTGAGAAAAGTAAGTGGGGCCAATGATTTCATTTAAAACCAGGAAGAGTTAGAGGTGGAATGCCAATCAGACTTTCTGCCTTCTAAAGCCCAGTCCATATCCTGCTAAGTGTTTGCAGGAACTTATAAGAGACTTCAAACTGCTGGATGTTGACTACATTTTTTAAAGAGAATTATACTCTAAATACAATGAAAGTTCATGTTATTTAAGGAAATAGATTGTGAATCGTTTGGTAGAAAATTCTTTGTTTATTTTGCTTTGCGATACTGGGGGTTGAATCCAGTGCCTTGCTCTTGCATGCTTTACAAGTGCTGTACCACTGAGCTGCACCCTCAACCCATTTTTTGACTTTTTGAGACAGGGTCTCGCTAAACTAGGCAGACTGCCTCTGGTCTTGAACTTGCAATCCTGCTGCCTCTGCCTCCCGAGTCACTGGGAGTGACTGCGCCCCAGTGCAGTACTGCGTCTGGCTGAGAATTCTTTTGGAAAGGGAAAAATCTTCCACTTAATTTTTTTGTTGTTGTTGTTATTTGGTTGGTTTTTATTTTTTCGTTGTTGTGGGTTTTGTTGTTGGAATTGTTGTTGTTGTTGTTGTTGTTTGGTTTTTGTGAACCATCACACACTTAATTTCTCTTTCACATGGGAATAGAATAACACAAGTGCATCAGAACATATGTTGGTTTTCTGAAGACCAGAAAAATATGCAAGTAAGTATATAAGTAGAAAGTGGGTGTTTTTTCACCATGAACATTTATGAGACTACCAGAATTCGACACCAATAGTGTAGAGAGAAAGTTTCACTCTGACAGCATCATCTCTTCACCACTCCAGGTGCTCAAGGGTGGCAGAAGAACCTTGTGGCCCCTGTTTCCAAAGACCTCTCTGTCTTTACAGAAGCAGCTCACGTTTCCCCAGCCTCAAGCAGCTGGAATACTGGTATTATGAGGAAGATAAAATCAAATGAGAGTTGTCTGCATAGTGTTGACCATGGGCATCACTGCCTTACTATCCCTACTTCCCTCTATTTACTAGATACATTAACAAACCAATAAGTGTTTCTGGTCAGTTTGTATATTTTTGGTTTCCATTTTCCTGCTTGGTTCAACACCACGTCATCCTTACTAAAAGCAAGTTGGGAGAAAAAACTGGTAAGAGATGAGTATATTTGAAGAAGACACTCCATCTACTCTAGAGATTGAAGTCTTTCTCTTTTATTGTTGTTGTTGTTAGGTGCCTCCAGTCATGTCCAACTCATAGCAACCCTACTAGGGTTTTCAATGGATGATTGTTTCAGGATTGCCTCGGGAGTGGATTGCCACATCCTCCTCCCATTTTTGCGGTGCTGGAAATCGTATCTGGGACCTCAGAGACTGCAGAGTGGTGCTCTACCAACTGAGCTAAATCCCAACCCCTCTCTTTTTATGCCAACATATTAATCACTTATTCAAAACCTGCACACTACATATACACAACACTGTGCCAAACTCTATAGAGATAAAAAAAAATGCATAAAGCAAACTGGAAAAGTTCAAATAGCATAGTGAAATGTTGGAACACAAAAAAACGTTCAACTAATTAGTTCCGGTATTACCAGACATTTATAGAGAGCAGAAAGAGGCAGGTCCAGAGCACCAGTACTGGAATTTGGCAACATAACCCTGGTTCTTGTATCTGACATACAAATGAATTTATACCTGACACAGAAGTTACAGTAGAGAGTATAGATAAAGTTTATTTAAAAGATAGTACACCATTAAGAAACAATTACAGAGAAGATCAAGGCACCTGGACAAGCTTAGGTAAACCTACAAAGGAACTTGAAATAAACTAGGCTCCCTGGGTGAATCTGTGTAAGGATATTTCTATTTCCCAGGGAATGTTAAAGTCAGAGAGAATAGAGCTAAGCAGGCTTCTAGAGGGAGACATACCTTAGGTAGAGAAGATAGCAGCCCGAGAGATAAGAGAGGTGTCTGCACATGGTTGCTAGAGAAAGAGAGAAGAGCAAAGGAAGAGAAATGGGGAGGAAAGAAAAAAGGAAAAGAGAGCGGGCGCATATTTCTCCTGGCGCTATTCAATCTGGGGCATACCCAGTGTGACATCAGCCCGGGTGCCCATCTCTGGTGCCTAATGTGACCTGGACCTAGATCTTTATTTTGTAAATGGCTCAATGGCTTGGATAGGATGTGGGGCCCATTAGAAAATGTCCTTCTAATGTCTTCAGAGGTGCACATGGCTTCACCCATCATAGGCGAAGAGCAGGAGTCAATTTCAGTCCCCTTTTCCTCCATATTGCCTGCTAGTGGCTAAGCTCACCTCCTATCACTGGAAAGAGAAAAAGAAAGAATTCAAGAAGTCTTCAGGGATAGGGTAACATTTGGAAAATGGGCAGGATTTGGATATGTGATCATGAAGGAATATAAGTCCAAACATAAACATAAATTCCAAGAGTTTGGTAGAGCACTTTCATACATATTATTTCATTAAATCCTCACCACCATGAAGCTATTTGGGAAGAATTGCCAAGATTGGATAGATGCCCCTAATTTCATTTTTTTCTTCCATGCAGTGGTTTGGACATTAGTCTGGTCAATGGGATAGGGACACCAGGAAAGGATGCCACTGTCAGGCCTCAGTCACCAAAGGCCATGTCATCCTCCCTACTCTCTCGTTCTTTTCCAGCCAGGGAAGAGAAAAGAATCCCAAGCAGGCCTCATAGTATTGTGACACCACATATGAATTGTACCCAGGGATCCGGAGTCACTGCTCACCATAGACTTTTCCTGGCCACACACTCCCTTCCTCCAATTGACAACTCCCAAGCTTTGTGAGAGCAGGAAATAGACCTTTATTGTGTCGACCAAGTGGAATTTGGGAGAAGTAACCCTGAGTGATACAGGAAGCTAAATATACATGAAAAAAAGTTTCACAGTGGGAAGACTATGTGCAAGAATACAGAAGTAGGAAAGCATGGTACAAAAGCAGACAAAGTCCAAGTTCAGAGCCCTTCACAGTCTGACCCTACCCAGTTTTCCAGCCTCTTCCCGCCTACCATCCACTTGTTGCAGACTCATAGGACATGTTCCCAACACGTCATTCCTGGAATAGGATGCTTCTGCTCATGCTGTCCCCTCCTTCTGGAATTCCCTTTCTCCCATTCTGTCTTTCAAATATCTACTGATTTGTCAAAGTCCCGTGTAGGTCACCTCATTAATTGAACCACAATAGCATGCTCCTTATTGCAGTCTGATATGGCAGAAATCAGTTTAGAGGAGAAGGGTTATAGACTTGGGGTTTCCCTCTTACTAGCAAGATCCTAATCAAATGACCTAGACTTTCTGAATCTTTTTCCTCTTTTTCTAAAATGGATTTAAGCATCATTATTTCACAGGATCATTATGAAGACAAGAGGAGATGATAAATGAAAAGTCGTCCCTGGTACACAGAAAATGTGAAGTGAATATTTGTTCCATGTACTCTGCAGCCCTTTTCTATTCTCGTCACTTGTATCCTCCCCCTAAAACTCTAAGCTCCAGAGGAGGAGGAGCCACATTTCACTCATCTTGGGAGTGTGCACCTAATGTACAAGTAGGGGTTGTAGTTCAAATTAGGTAGCTACATTTGACCAAAAACAAACAGAGAATCTTAACTTCACAAAATTTTTTTTCCTCTCACATAAAAATCCAGAGACAAGAATCCAGGACTGTGAGGGCAGGGCCACAGAGGCATCAGGCATCTACCCTCCTTCCACCTTAACTCCCTCTAGCCTAAAGATGGGGCCCACATTAGCATAGTGTAGATGTATATTTATATTCCAAGTGGCATGAAGGAGGAGAAACATGTCCTGGAAGGCATAACCACTTCTACTTACATGCCATTGGCCCAAACTTGGGCTCATGGTCCTACCCAGCTGCCCGGGAGACTGGAGAATGTCATCTTTAGTCTGTGCCATCATATGCCCAATTCATAGTCAAAGGTTCTCCTACTGAGAAAGAAGACACTGGACGGACAATGAGCAGGATCTGCCATATTAAACACATGACTGTGCTTCAGGAGGTTGATTCTGGCAGTGATGTAGGGAACAGAATCAAGCAGTGAAAGAGAACAAGAGTGGTTGGGATGTCACAGTGATACTGACAAGAGCTACCTCTGACTGAGTGTTTCCCTCATGCCAGACCCTGTGATAAGGTCTTGAGGACATCAGCTCCTTTGCACTTCAATTTGTCAAAGTCACATTAGGGTTTAGATTTTAGCAAAACACTCAAATTTGAGAGTTTCAGGTGACTTAAGACAGCAATCATTGCACCTCCTGCTTTTGTGCAGTGGAAATTGGGGCCAGGCTCAGCTGGGTGAGTCTTCTGACCATATAGTAATGGTATTCGGCCGTCAAGGGGTTCATCTGGGGGCTTCCTGACAGCCTTATTCACAAGTATGGCACCTCAGCAGACCTGGCTAGAAGGCTGGCCTCAGCTGGGGCTGTGCAGCCTAATGCCTACTCCTCGCTAGGCAGTCAGAGTAGCTGAACGTCTCATCTGGCAGCTCATAGCTCCTACAGAGGGTATCCAGAGACAGGAAGTAGTTGTTAGATTCTTGAGGCTGGAACCCCCAAATTGGCACAGCAACATTTCTGCCATAATCAAAGTAATCCCCAAGTCTGCTCAGATTCAAGAGCAAAGGGTAAGGATCCTACTTCTCAATAGAAGGATATAAAAATATTTGTAGCCACCTTTAATTCTTCACAAGTGCCTCACACTTAATCAGTACCCATTAAATGTTTATTGAATGCTTCACAGATTTGGTTCAGTTCTAGACCATAAAATGATATGAAGTGAAGGAGGAGTTTAAAAATGAATACCGAGATTGTGGTCACAGGATCTGATTCTACATTAGGAAAATGAAAATGGAGTATGTTCTAAACATGAAAGAAGAAAGTTAACCACCATTCTTCCTCATTTCCTATACTTTACCAACAGTTTGAGTTGGTTGATTGCTTTTTGTATTAACTGGGAATTTCTCCAAGATTCAAGCTGATTATTCCCTTCAGTCCTAGAGACAGGAAAACAAAGTCAGACAGGAGTGAGTTATTATGAAAGTATCTGCTTCCTTGGCAAGTCTTGGACAAAGGAGGTAAAAGACAGTTGCTATAAAATGCCCCAGGGAGAGCTCTCCTTTGCTGAAAGAAATGTAGTACCTGACAAATGTCTTTTCAAGGCACCTAGCAACTCCACTTACAAATGAAGCAGCATAAACCTTGAGATGTTAGCTCCTGCTGGTGACATTTTTATTGACAACATGGTTCCAACAAGTTTGTGATCCAGGATGTGTGGGGACCCAAAGAGAGAGACAGATTTAGAGTTGATCTTGAAGTTTTCCATCAGATGCTCCTTCTAACTGATACTGAGACAACCCCTCGAGCATCCTGGACAACCCATGCAAAATCAACTTTCACTGACAATGCCTGTCCATCAAAATGAGACTACAGTAAGTTTGGCTTGTCCTGATGATGACTTGAAAATGTTAAGTTAATGAAAAAAGCACTTAGACTTTTCCTTTTCACCTAGCTAATTGGCCACTTCATTTGTAAGGGAACTTTGGTTTTCTTTTTCACTAGTTTTTGACTTCAGCTATCACAAGACTCTGCCTAGACCAGCTGGATAATTTTAAATCCTGGGTGTGGTTAGAATGCACTCCTGTTAAGAGAAAATTCTTTCTACATGAGTTTCACACCCTTTCCATGCTGTACAGTGCAAGTCCTTTAAAGAACGTGAAAGTAAACACTAAACAGATCCAATCTTGTAAGAGAAATAAAAGTGTGCTTAGAGGAATTCAGCCCATGTATCTAACGAAAGTCAGTAGTAACCTTTCCAGAAATATGACATATTGAATAATATGTCTGCTGTTTTCACTTGAATTCTTAAGGGAAATTTCTGCAGTACAATCACTGAAGGAAAATCAATATTTAATGGTTTTTGCTTAACAAATAGGAAAAGCATAAAAAGTTGCTGCTTATATTTACAGGAAAGATTAGGTGTTGTATAGGACTATGCGGGAAAGACCGATGCAAATTTAGGAAGCCAGATAATAACTGGGCAAATCTGACTTTTACCGTAATGGCCATGCTATTCAAGCATGTGGCAAGCCCTGATTGGCTGACCTGTGAATAACCTTCCTCAACTATGTAAACAAGGTCAAATAAGTGACTTCACTGGACCTGAAGGAGTGATTAGAAGTGGTCATCCAGCCCACTCTTTTGTATTTAAATAACTTCCTTGGAAAAATCTCCAACTTTGCCTTTTTTCTCTCAGAGAGACATTCCTTAACCTAAATTCTGTCCTTATGGTAAGAATAAGGCTTTACTGGACCATTACCTGGACCAACTGAAAACTGTTCACGTTCTTAGGTGATGGAGAACTCAGGCCATACATTCTTTACCATGAAAGCAAACAGACTGCCTAACATGTTCCCTCTCAAAGCCAGCATTGCTCAATCAACATCAAAGAAGCTCTACATTGCCCTTGGATTTCTGGGCCTGGTTGTCCAGCGTTGAACATGTCCAAGTTTACCAGAACTCTTTCCCCAGTGTATCAACAGCTGCCAGATGAGACTGTTAGGTGGAATAATACAACAGTGAAGGGCATGGATTTGGCACTCAATTGCATGGGATGAGCCCAGCTCTGCTCCTTTTTTACTATGGAAACTTGGAGCAAGTTTGTGTCTTTTGTGTCTTGCTTCTGCACCTGCAAAACAAAAGAGCACAATGGTTTTGAGGAAACCATTTGTGGGAAAATAACGTATAAATGGCTTACCATGGTGTCTGTACATGGTAAAGGCTCAAGAAATATTAACGACCATTATTATTATTTCAGTTGGCAGCTAATGTTCTCCACTGTGGTTGCCAAAATGGGTGAGACTGAAGGGTCTTAACTGCAAGATGTTCTTTTATAGCCCAGTTCTACTCAGTGACTAAATCCAGGCCCTGATGTAAAAGCAAAAATGTTTTGGTGGAGAACAAACATGAGTGTTCTTTTATTATTCACATATTTACCCACTGAACTACAAAATGATTCCTTACAAAAAGAACATAATTTTTTTAAAAGCACATTAAAATATGGTCATGGGACTGGGAATATATAGCTCAGTGTAGAGTGTTTGCTTAGCATGCCCAAAGCCCTGGGTTTGATCCCCAGCACCACATACACACAAACACAAATTCTGGTCAGAGTAATAGCCCATGTGTTCATTCCTGTCCTCACATGCAGTAAAGAAAAGAATAAAAGCAAGGCCAAACACCATAAAAGATGAAGGCGTACTCTTCTGAGGTCATGACCATTACATACCAGGAACAAGACGTGTTCCACCCAGTAGGTATCTACAGCACACAGTGAGGTACATACAGCTCAACAGTCCCCATTGCAGACAGGCTAAACAGGACATAATTCATCAACATTCTTTGATCAGAGCCTCAATATACATTTAAACTCATAGCTCAGGCTTAATTGGCTCTTCCTTTTTTCTTTTTCTTTCAGTTTTTCTTCAGTACTGGAGGTTTGAATCCAAGGCCTCACACATGCTTTGCAAGTGCTATACCACTGAGCTGAAAAGAGCTAGCCCATTTTTTACTTTTTATTCTGAGACAGGGTCTCACTAAGTTACTCAGGCTGCCTCTAGCCTCGAACTTGGGATCCTCCTGCCTCAACCTCTGGAGTTGCTCAGATTATAGGTGGGCACCACCTCACCCAACTGGTTCGGCTATTCAGCAGCTTTTCATTCTTACCACATCCGTCAAAGAAAATGGTCCATATTCACCCCATGGAGAATATCTCTTCTAGGATGGAAGCATGTCAAAACCTTAGATATGTCAGGATCTTTCCAAATCTGTAGGTATTACATTTCCTGGGGAATAGCTGTGAACACTACTCACGTACATAGCTTGAGTGATTTTAACTCTTCACACTGAGAAGGTGATGCCTCATTATAAATCAGGAGAGATTTCCACCCACCATCTCACACTGTATGAGAAATATTTACCATCCCCATCAGCCACTGCTAGCCTCTGAGCTATTCTGCAAAGGGTATGAAGGACAAGAGCCAGGGGAACTGAAATTCAGCTGCCAACTTCTACAGCAGAAAAGATTTATCCCTTGGAAAATGTAGGCTATCACTGTAGAGATCCACCTCTTAATGGCTTTCCACTCTGCAGAAATAGTTGTCAGGGAGACTGAAGCTAGTGCTTGTCATGCAGAAGCCATCTTGTCACTAGCTCGCTGGGACACCAGGAGGACTCACTGTAGATGACTGGTTTCCACATCTCATTTATCCAGGCTTCATCGCAACCAATATGCAATTGAACACACAAAAGACCTGATCTTGCCCATTCATGATAGATTCACAAAGTGGGCCAGATGAGCCTCCAATTCACTCTAAAAGAAAATGCAAACATCTCTCCCTGGAAGTAGGATTGTTGGCACGAATCCCTGTGAAATTGTCCCATATTCCCTTTCTCTGGACCCCATAGCATTCATTATCTACCCCATACATACACCACTTTATTATATACTGCATCATATTTTTCTGTTTCTGCATCCAAAGGAGAGATGCAGTTTCACGAAGATGCCATTTTTTTCCTAATATGATTTCTATAATTGTCTGTGGCTGCTTCCCTTAAACCTCTGTCTAGCAACTTTTTTCCCTTCATGATATAGACTTCAAATCTATCTGTTGCTGTTTGGTGCCATTGAGTTGGGTCCAACTCATAGTGACCCTATGTACAACAGAATAAAACATTCCCTGACACTGTGCCATGCACACAATCTTTTTTTTTTTTTTTTTTTTTTTGCGGTACTGGGGGTTGAACCCAGGGCCTTGTGCCTGCATGCTCTGCAAGTGCTGGACCACTGAGCTGCACCCCCAGCCCATTTTTTCACTTTTTAAGACAGGGTCTTGCTAAGTTTCACAGATTGCCTCTGGTCTCAAACTTGGGATCCTCCCACCTCCGCCTTCCCAGCCACTGGGATTACAGGTGTGTGCCACTGCGCCCAGCTCACACAATCTTTTTATGTTTGAGCCCACTGTTGTAGTCACTGTGTTTCTAGATGAGAAGAAATAAAAATAGTCCTCCAACTAAACAACTAATAGAAAAATGTAAAGTGCTTGGTTTCAGCTAGGCACTGTGGTGTATACCTGTAATCCCAGTGATTTAGGAGACTGAGGCAGGAGGATCCCAAATTTGAGGCCAGAGACAGTCTGCACACTTTAGTGAGACCATGTCTCATGATATAAAATAAAAAAGGGAGCCAGGTGCAGTGGCACATGCCTGTAATCCCGGGAACTCAGGAGGCAGAGGCAGCAGGATCAAAAGTTCGAGACCAGAGGCAGTCTGCGTAATTCAGCAAGACCCTGTCACAAAAAGTAAAAAAATAGGCTGAGGGTGCAGCTCAGTGGTACAGCACTTGCAAAACATGCAAGCACAAGGCCCTAGGTTCAACTCCTAGTACTGCAAAAATAAATAAATAAATAATAAAAATAAAAATAAAAAAGGAGCTGAGGATACAGATCAATGGTAGAGCACCTAATCTAGCATTTGTGAAGCCATGGATTCAACCCCCAGTACCGTGAAGAAGAAAGAAACAAAAGTACCTGGGCACAAAATGCACACCTAACAATGTGATATGTGGGAGACTACATCTCTATAGGTAAGAAATTTAGTTACCATTTATTTCATCAGCCACCAAAACACCTTAACCTAGGATGAGCAAACACTTGCCCAAGTCTCTTCACTCTTCTGTGTTCCTCTATTCTGGCATTGGATTTTGCCAGAGAGAGAAATTTCTAAAATATTTAAAATAGCATATACCAAGACAGAGATCTATCTACCTTACCTCCGGATTAAAATTGTTGTTGTTGTTGTTAGGTGCCATCAAGTCGTTTCCGACTCATAGTGACCCTCATAGGGTTTTCAATGGCTGATTGTTTCGGGATTGCCTCGGGGGTGGATTGCCACATCCTTCTCCTGTTTTTGCAGTGCTGGGAATTGAACTCAGTACCTCAGAGATTGCAGAGCAGTGCTCTACCAACTGAGCTAAATCCCAGCCTGGATTAAAATTAGCATCATTTAATCCACAGCCCTTAACTGCAATTGGTTGCTTGAAATGCAGTCTGCTGAAGCAGCCTCCTGGCTGTTAATGGAATACATTATTTCTCCCCTTCTTATGGCAAACAAATGAACATTTTTTGCAGTACTGGAGAGTTGAACCCAGGATCTTACATATGTTTTTTGCACATTCTTAACCACTGAGCATATGCCCAGCCCATTTTTAACTTTATGTTTTGAGAAAGGGTCTCACTAAATTACACAGGCTCTGGCCTTGAACTTGCAATCCTCCTACCTCAGCCTCTGGAAACTCTGGGACTAAAGGCATGTGCCACCATCTCCAGTTTAAAATATTTTTGGAAAGCTAGATTTTTTTAAACCTGCAACCTTAGTGAAGGGCAAACCCCAATCTTATTGTGAATTCCTATTTGAATAAACAGTGTGGATCTGTCTTAAGAAAAACTTTCAGTCTTTCCTAGACTACAGTACACAGCAGCTCCTGCAAGGACTCAATATACCTTAAACAAATAAGCCATGGTGCTAGGGTGAGGCGACTCCTTTGTCTCTCTCAGGACCATTACAGATTCTCACTGACAAAGTTTTGTGAAGTTCAATGCACTCTTTAAAAAAGGAAAAACGGTTTCTTCACAAAACTTTTACGCGACAACTAGAAAAGGCAAAATCCAATGCCAGGTGAACATCCTGACCCTCCTTGAAGTTCTCTGCCTTCACAAAGGATTCGGAGACCAACAGGCAAGAACCTCCGGAATGATGCCCATGTCCCTGCCTTCGCCAGAACCACACGTTTAAACATAACAGAAGAGTGAGGCTTTGTAGTATTTTTAAACTCTTCAGAAAAAGAGAATTCCACCACTTCCTCTCTGTTCCTGGCTTATCAATTGACTGCACTAGAAAATCATTCTACCTACCAGATGATTTGTGCTTCAGCAAGCTGTGCCCCTGTTGTTCTGCCCCATTTCCCTCCCTTCTCAGGTAGGACCAGGTAAAGTGCAAAGTGAAAATGCAAGTCACCTTTGTTTAAAAAAAAAAAAAATCAAAGAATCTCAAGGTGGCAACAGCTGAGCCAAGTAAAGCCTGGAGTTCCCTGAGGCACCAGCCTGGGGAAGATGACCACCAGTGGGCTAGGAACATGCAGACCCGTCTCAACCCATCTCCATCATGTTGTCCTCTTTTATTTCTTCCTGATATGATCTTGTTTATTCATCTACTTTTAGTTTGTTTACTTGTTTCCTACCTACTCTCCCTATTAGAATATGTGGACCACAGATCTTGTCTCTCTTACCTGGCACATAGCAGGCATTTTAATTTTCAGGAAGCGGGGACAGAGAAAGAGAGGGGAGGGAGGGAGGCAGAGGAAGGTTGGGAGAAAGCAAAGGAGGGCAAGTGAGGGAAGGAAAGGAGGAAGAGGAGAGGCAGGGGAATGGGAGGAAGGGAGGAAGAAGCCAGGAGGAGGGAGAGAGGACTGTGGTCCCTCCTCAGCCCTCCCCCGACAGGCAGGAATCAAAGAAGAGCCTGGAGGAATGTAACTAACTAACATTACCCAGCACTGCCACTAGAGTCTCATCTATGCTTGTCCTTTAATAGTCTTCTTTGCTTCAGCTGGAATCTTCCAGCTGAGAGAAGCAGACACTCCTACATACATCTGCCTAAAGAGGGGCTTGACCTGGGCGGGACCAGGGCAGTGCCTGGAACCAGCAACACCACCCCATACCCCACGCCCCATGTCTCCCACTCCGTCCTGCTTTTCCTCTGGTAGGAGCTTTGCTCTGTGAACACAGCCCTGGCTGCTGTAACTGCTTTCCTCTCAGGGCTGCGGCTCTCACTTTGAGGACTCTTTGGCCCTCACTCCACCTCATGACTCTTCAGGGAATGATCCCACTTTTACTAGAAGGCAGGTCAGTGGTCTGACAGATCTGGGGGACTCACTGGGAGACCTGCAGCAGCTTTCTCACCAGCGCAACAGGTAGGACTCAGGTCATTTGTGTTTAGCATATAAAAGAATTTATCAGAGACACAGAAATTATAGTAGGGAATATATTGTTCTTGTTTCTATTGTTGTTGTTAGGTGCCATCAAGTGGGGTTCAACTCATAGTGACCCTATGTACAAAAGAACAAAACATTCCCTGACGCTGTACCATGCTGGACACTATGTCGGTGCTTTTCTGCTGTTCATAGGGTTTTCAATGGCTAATTGTTTTGGGATTGTTTTGGGGAGTGGGCTGCCAGGTCCTTCTCCCATTTTTACAGTGCTGGGAATCAAACCCAGGGCCTCAAAGAGCTCAGAGCAGCACTCTACCAGCCCTAGTAGGGAATATAGACTAAGTTTATTAAAGATCAAGAATAGATATCAAAGATAGTATACCTTGAAGACATGAAGGCAGGCAGTAGTAACAGAATACACTACCTAGAGCAGAGGTCATGTGTCTTTTATAGTTAAGGTTGGACCCTCAGGGAAGGAAAGAAACATTTCTGGGGTCTGTGCCTGGAATGGGCTGATGGACTTCCCAGTGCCTTCTAAGGGTTGGGCCCAGAAGCAGATGTTTCAAAAGTGCTCTTGATAAGGGAGTCAGCTCCACTGAATGTCATTTTCACTTGCTGGGGCTGGTGAGTACCACACAGTCCTTATCATCCTTCATGGCTAAATGCAGGGGCGATCTTAGCCCTCTCCCTCCTGACAGTGAAGTACTGACCACTAAATCAAAGCTTTGTCTCAGAGGGAATTCACATTGATGTTCATGTTACAGGTGGCCGGGAAGCACATGGCTAAGAAGCAAATGACTGGGAAATAGGAGGCCACAGAGGCCTCTAGTGTCCCTTTCTTCCTGCCTAGCACTCTATCATTACCAACAACCTGCCTCCATGGTCTTAGACTAAATTCCCAAGAGTCCATGTGGGTGACCCAGCTGCCACACCAGGTGACAGTGGGGAAGCCAATGGACTGGCTGCCCTTGACTCTGGGGTCACTCTTGCTCCAATCAGATGTATTGGGGGGGGGTCTATTGTCATGTGATACACAACAGGGCTGCCTGTTAAATGAGTTGATGGGTAGGAAGGCCATTTCAGTTTCATTTTACAGTGTAAAGACATCGCAACCATCCCAGTGACAAGGACCTTATGATCCTCATTCTGTGGGCATGGAGCATGCTTAGGTTCCCAGATGATAAGCTTAGGTTCCCAGATGATAAGCATGCTTAGGTTCCCAGATGATATGCCTGAGATAAGTCTCAGGCATAACTGAGACTGTAAAACTCCTACAAGGAAGCTGTCTCCAGAACTGGGAAGAACAAAATGCAGAAGTGCTGTGGAAGCTTGTGTGTTGCTGTGATGCTGAAAGCTATGCCACCAGTATTTCAGATAACAGCAGGGCTACCCATGGTGGACAGGTTTCAGCTGAGCTTCCAGACTAAGACAGACTAGAAGGACCTGGCAGCCCACTCCTGAAACAATTTGCCATTGAAAATTCTATGAATAGCAGAGAAGCACTGTCAAATATAGTGCTGGAAAATGTGCCGCTCAACCTCCCACCCCCTGGCCAAGGCTGGAAAGCATTCAAGCAACAACTGAGGAAGAGCTGAGTCCTCAAAGAAGAGTTGACCTTAATGACAGGAATAGATTAAAGCCCCTGAGACCTCCTTTTGCTGATATGGCACTACTCAAAATGAGAAGATATATAGTGACTGCAACAATGGTGTCAAACATAAAACGATTATGTGCGTGGCGTAGTGTTGGGTAGTGTTTTGTTATTTTGTATACAGGGTCACTATGAGTTGGATTCAACTCAACATCACCTAAACAAAAAGACTGGCCGATTTCAGTAACAGAAATGTCCTGCCTCATAGTTATGGAGGCTTGAAATTTAAAATCAAGGTCTCAGTAGGTCCCTTATGAGGAAAGGATTTGTTCCAGGCGTTTCTCCTTGGATAGGCATCCATCTTCATGTTTACTTGGTGTTCTCCCTGAATATGTGTCCATGTACAAACTTCTCCTTTTCATAAAGAGACCACTCTAAGGTATTTTGTTATAGAAGCCCAAATGGACAAAGACTGTGTTAGTCAACTTTTGTGTTACTGTGGCAAACACTTAACCAAAACAAACTACAAGAGGAATGATATATTGGGGCTTGCAGTTTACAGGACCTCAGCCCATAATGGTGGAAGGCTTGCAGAGCAGCTGGAAGCAGGGCAGATAGCCAGGCCCATGGTGAAGAACCTCACGCCATGGTGGATCAGGAGCAGAGCTTACTGGAACCAGGTGCCCACCTAAAACCTCCAAAGACCCATTCCCTGTGATCTGCTTCTGCAACACTGGGACCTACCTCCCAAAGTTCCATAGCCTCCCAGAACAGTACCCACATCTGGGGGCCAAATGTTCACACATGACCTTTGGGGGATAATTAGATTTAAACCATAACAGACAGCTAGTGTCACTCTACATATGCATATATATGTGTTTACATACATACATAATAAAACCTTGTCTTACCTCTCCTTATCCATTCATCTTTTGATGGACATTTAGGATGTTTCCACAAACACTTTATAGTTCACGAAATGCTTTCACATTATGCTATCATATGTGACCCTCACGAAGGCTGGCACTGTCTCCATTTTACAAATGATAATACAGAATCTGTAATAGTGTCTCACCTAAACTTAAAGGCAATATTATACACACACACACACACACACACTCCCTGTATATTCTTGAATCTAATCTGCATCCAAATATAATCCTCACTATTGCATCGTGTTGTTTCTACAACATATACAGAGGTTCTATAATTTTCCTCCAAAGCAGCTCTCAATCACAAATCTAATCTTCATGCAATTCTGATCCACTTCTGATTTTTTGAGTCCCTAATGTTGAATGGGTACAGATAAGATTTGAGGCTATATAGCATATAATCTTTATATATATAAAATATTAATGCTGGTACTCCATATACTTTATATACATATATACATACATGCTATGTACCTTACATATAAATGTTTTATGTAAATAGTATTATTTATGTGTTTGTAAATATATACTAGATTCTTCATATATACACAAGGTTAATGCTGGTACTACAATTTCATGTAGAGCAGTAACCAGGAAAAAGGTCTTGAGATGCTTGCTGGGTGAGGGCAGCTTGGAGGAAGGCAGAGAAAACAAAACTGTTTTACATAACAATCAAGTAGGTATATGAGGAAGGGGACAGAATAGAGAATGTAGCTGGGCAACATGAGCAAGCAGGTAAGAGATTCTTTAGAAATGGAATCTCTGGGATTAAAATTTTAAGATTTTCTGCATTTCTTTCATGTAAACTTCTTCCACATTCTTAAACCTTTAGAAACTCTTGCCATGTACCCAAAATTTTAATGAGAGTGGGTTTTGGCAGAAATCTAAGGGAAGGAAGCATCTCTTTGGGTCGATACTGAAGAGACACAGGCCTGGAGGAGAAAGGGTACCCAGCCACTGAACAGTTCAAGAGACACAGATACCAGAGAGGTGATCAGGGTAGAGGTGGTGCTGGCCCAGAGGATGGCAGTTAATTCAATTTCATTTGAATTTCAGAGCACAGGGAAAGTCCCCTGAAATCTAGACTACAAAGTAATTTGGTACTTTGAGGAAAGAGAGAGTCTAAATCCCAGCGCCTCATACGTGTTAAGCAAGGCTTTACCACTGAACTACATTCCTGGCCCTAACTTGCCTTTTTGATTATTTGGGGAAGTTTTTCCGCTTAGAGTTTTATTGACCGGAGATGGGGTTAAGAAGAAATCATTTGAGCAGAGTAAGTCCTGGCTAGACTTCCCAAAAAACCTTCAAAGCCCTCAGACTTCTTTGCCAAGGAAAGATTAGGCTGATGGCTCCTGTGCCCAGGATAATTCTGTGTTCCACTCAGTAGACAATGGCCCAGGGAACAACTGAGCCAACTATGCTTTCAAAAGCAAATCAGCTTGGAGCTGAAAGGACTGAAGCATTGGTTTTCAAACTAACTTTAAGGACAGATCCCTTTGCTCAAACAAAATCTTCAACATACCACACAGGGGACTGCTCTGGCAGAAGAGATGGGCCAACTGAGGAAACACTTTAAAAGGCCACAACGTCTCAGGGAGTTGGGAAACATATCAAAAAGAAAGTGGCGTTTGGTTTGGTTTGGTTTTTTCGAAGCAGGGTCTGTGTAGCCCAGGCTGGCCTTGAACTTGCATCAATCAATCTCCCTGCTTCTACATCCCAAGTGCTGGGATTACAGGCGTGAGCCACCTCACGTGGATTCAAAACAAAAGTGTAGGAGCTGGGAATGTAGATCAGGGGAGGAGCATGTGCTTAGCACAGAGGGGGTCCTGGGTTTAATCTCCAGTACCCAAATTTTAAAAAAAGAAAGTTTTAGCCAGCCATGGTGGTGCATTCCTATAATCCTAGCATTCTTGAGACCGAGGCAGGAAGAAGAGGATTGCCGAGAGTTAGAGGCCAGCCTCGGCTACACAGACAGTCCCAGGCCAGCCTCAACTACAGAGTGAGGCTGCCAAAAAAAAAAAAAAAAAAAATACTACATATACTTTTTAAAATTTTCAGTTATAACAAATAAAACAAATCCTCAAAAATATTGCTTTGACTAACCAGAAGGTGGAAAATCAGGAATGGGGGTAGATGTTGGTGGGAATTGATAGGAAAAATCAAAAGGGAGCTTTCTTAGGTGATGGTAATGTTCTGTATCTCAATAGGAGTTTGGGTTACATTTGTCAAAATGCAGCAAATATATACTTTAGAATCACGTATTAGATAGATGTAAATGTTATATCCAATGGGGAGAAAAGCTATAAATTGATATTAAATTCTAGCTTATGGCATGCATGTTGAAGGATTTAGGGGGGCTCTACAGTTGTCTACAAGTTACTTTGAAATGCATTTTTAAAAACAGGATGATTCTGTGGATGGAGGGACAGATAGACATGCAAAATAATATAGCTAGTTCGGCATACAGCTCTCAACTTTTCTGTATGCTTCCAATTTTTTCCTAATAAAATGTTGGAGGGAAAAGATCCTTATCTTTTTAAGATACATATTGAAATACTTATGGGTAATTATGTGATGTCTAGGATTTGCTTTAAAATAATATGAAAGGCACAAGTGTTAGGGAGAAGAGAGGAAATAAAACTGGCCAAGAGTTCCTCGTTGTTGAAAATGGTAATAGGTAGATAGGGATTCATTTTACTATTCTATTTCTGTGTATTTGACATTTCTACGAGAAAAAAAATTTTAGAAATGAAAAGTAATATTGCACTAGATATGCTCTTTAAAAAGTTTCCTTCTAATTTCTAGTTTATGGGAGAAGGGCCTGGCAATCCACTCCCAAGGCAATTCCGAAGCACTCAGCCATTGAAAACCCTATGAGGGTCGCTATGAGTTGGATACCGACTCGATGGCACCTAACAACAACAACAATTTCTGGTTTGCAACTACAATTACATATGTCAAAAAGTTTTTGAAAAAGTAATAAACTATACATTTTTCTCCTTTTGTTCTCTATAGTAATGGACTCTCATTTAAAAAAAAAAAATCAAAGTAGCTGGGTGTGAAGGATTACACGTGTGAGGTCAGCTTGGGCTACAAAGGGAGATTCTGTCTATAAAACAGAAAAATAATAAACTATAAATTTAAAAATAAAATAAAAAATCAAAGTAAAAATTGTGGTCTCATCAAATTTATTTGACTGAAGCTGTGCCTAAAATGGAAAAGGCTCTGCTAAAAGGGCCTCTCACTAGGAAGCATCCATGAGGAATTCTGTTGTTAAATTGTACCTGAGGCTGGCTTCTGACAGGGGCGCCTGTAACAAGATAACAAGAAGTCTACTGCTCTACGTGTGGAACATGTTCCCCCAGGCCACCAGCATTCATTAAAGAAACCAAGGCCTATGGAGCTCAGTGACAGGCCCTGCACAGTAACCACACTGTCTTCAAGTCATTGCCCCTGCTTGTTTTTATACCACCTTTCTAGCAAAATGCTGGAGCTCTCAAGTCAAATGAAAAAAAGAGATAACACTTTCAAAATTTATGAAAATGGAATTCCTTCTGCATGTTCCCATGCAATAAAGCTTAATTCAAAGAAACGCCCCCATATTCTGATGTCTAGCCAAACCACCTCAGGCTTTCCGATGAGACCAGTAATATGACAAGGCCCAGCTCGCTTCCAAGATCCTCTGTCTTCTTGCTTGCCATCAAAAAGAAAAGCTCCCTCTCCCACACTCCTTCCTCTCAGTGCTCTCCCCAAAACCCAGACTTTGTTGAGGTATTTCAAAATATTTCCTTATGAACCTGGATAAAACCTGAATAGTCAAGGCTATGGAAAACTAGAAAGTTGCTACAGAACAATTCATAACTTAAAAATAAGTTAGAGCCTGTATATTTGGTTGGAGTTTTGGAAGAAAGCCCAAAAGACTTTCTTTTGCACCTGAACTGGTTTGCCCATACCTGTAGAAGGAAACCACCCTTCCCTCTGTGGAAATCACATGAGGTATTGTTCTTTGAGCTGTAAGCTTTTTGGAATTATTGAAAAACACTCCCCCAAGGGCAAGATGCGTACCTGGATGATGGATCCCTGAGAACAAAAGAAGCACTAATCAGCCAGAAGGATCCAGTAGTTCATGGGCACTGGATGCCCATGGTGGCAAGGTGACACCAGTCTCTCTAAAGGCTGATCAACACCCAGGAAAGAGAGCAGAGGACACACAGAAAAGCTAGAAGCCCCTGGTGTGAGCTATTCGGGGCTAATGTTGGTCAGCCCTGGGGAGATGATGGAGCTGGCCATTAGCTTACACTGAACTTAGCTAAGAGAGAGGATTCTGGAGCCAGTCTTACTTGGATTTGGAGCTTGGCTCCTCCACCTTGCAGGTGATAGCTCTGAGTAAGTTGACTTCTTTGGTCTGTCTCTCCACCTCTAAGGTAGAGATGGGCTGCAATTTAGCTCAGTTGGTAAAGTGCCCCTCTGCAGTCTCTGAGGTTCCAGGTTTGATTCCTAGCACTGCAAAAATGGAAGAAGGATGTAACAATCCACTTCCAAGGCAATCCCGAAACAGCCATTGAAAACCCTATGAGAGTCACTATGAGTCGGACATGACTCGATGGCAGGTTAGGTTAGCTAACAAAGTAGGGATTATCACAGCTCAACTGATCAGACACCTTCTACAAGCAAGGCACTGTTCTGAGAGCTTTTCATTGGAGCTTCATGACAACTGTCTATGTGTGTATATATTATCCTCCCTTTAAGGAACTAAGTACACTTCTACTAAAAGGTAAAGCCCAGCCATAAGCCAGGAAATCAGTCTCCAGAGCCTGCTTGTATAACCTCTCTTTTGGGATCATTGTGCAGTAATGATCATTCATAAGACCCTCGGGCCTCCAAACTTGTATAACCCGATAGCTGAAGGAGCAGGCCTTGTTCATCTAAGAATGAAACAAGCGTGAACAGCTAACCCATGACTAAATGTGTTGGCCCATTTTCTATTGCTATCACAGAATACATGAGAGTAGGTAATTTATAAAGGAGAGAAGTATATTTTTGCTCCTGGCTCTGGAGGCTGAGAAGGCCAAGATTGGACAGTGCATCTGATGAGGGCCATGTGCCACTTTGCAACATGGCCAAAGCCGAAGGGCAAGTGGGCACCAGTGAAAAAACAGAAAAAGAGGCCAAACTCCAGTCACAGCCCATTCATTCCTACAAGAAAAGCATTAATCCATCATGAGGGTTCCACTTACTCAAATACATCCCACTGGGCCCCACCTTCTAGCACCAATGCATGAATAGACCTCAGTTAGATATAAACCAAATAAGAACTCAAATAGAACTAAATAAGATACAAACCAAACCAAGAAGAGAAAAGAGGGCCAGGGCACAGGGAGAAACATCCAGATGCTAGAGCCATAGAGACCACCAGGAAACACATGGGGTGCTGCCAGGGCCAGGTAAGATGGCCTGAAGGAAGTCCACAGGAAATAACTTAGGGGAACCCACAGGATGTCCCTTCTGTAGGAAGCCCTATTATTATCACATAAATGGCTGATAATTCTAGAAGGGATAACAACCTCAACGTACCCAGAAACCAAAAAATTTGGCTTAGCACTATGATATTGTAAAATATATATTTATTTTCTTTCCAGTCCCCTACATACAACTCCTAAAGTCACTGGACTCTCCAGAGTGGTAAGAGTGTCTTCCACATGCTAAGGAGATGACTGACTAGTGGTTGAGAGCCCCAACATAGCCTCAGGATGAGGGCTGTTGCCAAGGGACCCCATCATGTGACTGGAAGGTTGAAACTTTCCGCCCCATCCTTCTATCTCTGGAGGAAAGAATGATCAGAGGTTGAGCTGATCACCAACAGCCAGTGATGTAATCAATCATACCTACCAATGAAGGCTTCATAAACACCCAAGAGGAATGGGATCAGGAAGCTTCAGGTAGCTGAATGCATGAAAGTTCCTGGAGGGTGGCACACAAAGAAAGGACAAGGAGACTCCTGGTCCCTTCTCCTATACCTTCCATCATAACTCTCTCCATCTGACTGTTCACCTGAATCTTTTGTAATACCCCTTAGCATAGTTGGGTGACTAAAGTGTTTCCCTCTAGCAAATTAATTGCCCTCTACAAGAGGGTCATATAGAAACCCCAATTTTCACACTGGTCAGTCAGAAGTAAAGGACAATTGTAACTGGTATTTGAAGCAGCAGCTGTCATGTGGGACTGAGCCCTCAACCCATGGGATCTGACACTGTTTCCAGACAGGCAATGTTGGAATTATATTGAATTAGAGGAAACCTATCTGTGTCTACTGGAGAATTCCTCACTATGTGGAAAAAAACCACATACATGTGGTATCAGACATAGGTGCTGAGTGACTGTATATGAGAAGAGAACAGGTAAAAATACTTTTGTTTTGTTTTGTTTTCTGTATGCCTTAGAAACACCTAGTCCAGAAACCTGGACAGAGCAAACAACGTAGGTAAAAAACAGAGAAAAGGCCTCAATGCTTCCTAGAAGGGTCTGGAGAAGAGAACATGAAAAGAAGCCAGGGCTCATTTTTGTCAAAGGTGAAACTCAGGAAAATGTTCAACTGCTACTTCTTGAGTCTATATTTCTACCTGAATATTTGTGAGAAGGATGTGGCAATCCACCCCCAAAGTAATCCTGAAACAATCAACCATTGAAAACCCTATGAGGGTCACTATGAGTTGGACCTGACTTGATGGCCCCTCACAAAAGTCACCTCCCTAGAAAGACTGATGGCAAAAAGCCTTTAAAAATGGAAGATATTGGCCAGGTACAGTGACTCACGCCTATAATCTCAGGGACTCAGAAGGCTAAGGCAGGAGGATCACAAGTTTGAGGTCAGAGGCAGCCTGCGCAACTTAGTAAGACCTTGACTCAAAATTTAAACATAACAATAAAATGGCCTGGGAGTACAGTCCAGTGCTAGAGGACTTGCAAAGTATGTGTAAAGCCCTGGGTTCAACTCCCAAGTACCACAAAAGACAATAAATGAATAAAAATAAATAAATAAATGGGCTCAGGATGCAGTCCAGTGGTAAAGCACTTGCAGACAATGCATAAGGCCCTGGGCGGGGTGAGGGGGAGGAAGATATTCTGCACTTATTTTAGTGAAAGCCTGGAAGTAGGGTCAGTGTGAAGAGATGTAAAGTCTGCTTTGAAGACAGCTTCAGGACAGAAGGTATTTGGAAATGAGAGCCAAGTGGGCCAAATCTCAGGGCAGGGAGGATAAAAGGAAGAAATATGCATATGTGGGAGCCTGTTGATGGGGCAGAGGAGGACTGAGGGTAACTAAAAGGAGAGCCTTGTACTCTTTTCATTGACCCCTGGATGAGACACACTGGTCTGAAATGTTCTAGAAGCTTTGCCTAAGGAGCACTACGGGCTGATCACTCAAAGGCCTGAGCCCAGGGGTGATCTGATGGATTCTTTAATTTTCCCACCCAGTCACCCTTGGGTCCACACAGAGTGAGCCTCTGAAACGTCTCTATCCCTCTGAGAGACAGGAAGGAAAAGGGAAGGATTTCTGGATTGCGTAAAGACAGAGAGGTTGGAAGTGAAGGCCAGTAGAAAGTGAGGAGCTGAGCCTGGTGAAGCTCACCATGAAGGGCCAAGGGCATGCAAGCTGGGAAGTGGGGAGCAGGGTGTGCAGGGAGCAGGGAGCTGGGAAATGGGGAGTAGGTGGGGCAGCTCACCCCTCCCCACCAACACCCAGAGCCCACTCCAGTTGGTTTTGCTGCCAGAGCCCAGTGAACAGGGATTTGACTGGTCCCCATACACCACCATCAGGCCCCTCATCAGGAGAGATCCAGTGCCCAGGTCTTTGTTCGGGCCCAGCTGCAAATCCACATAGACACACATGGTAACTGCAGGCTAAAAACAGATGGAGAGAGATGTCCCCAGTGGAGCAGATGGAACAAACTAGTTTAAGACCTCAGAGGTAACAATTAGAGGCCTCCCAGCTCCACTGGCAGAACTCAGCAGGAGCAGGCCTAGGACTTTGGTGACTTCATCGGAGCCGAAAAACAAGAGAAACTCATCTTTTGCTAATATCGCTCACCTTGTATAGCTAGGTACACTACCAGTCATTAAAGGGCTGTTTCCATCAGATAAAGTTTCTAGAAAAAAAGGGCTAGACAAATAAGAAAAATTTATGTGGCTGCATCTCTACAACATGCATTGATGTTGGCTTTTATTTATTTATTTTTCTGCCTTCTTCTCATTGAAACAAAAGGCCAAAAACCAATATTCTACGAAGAATGGTAATTATAGTCATGTGGAACTTAATGATGGGGATACTTTGCGAGAAATGCATTACTAGACGATTTGTCATTGGGCAAACATCATAGAGGGTTTGTATGTAAACCTAGATTCTCTGGCCTACAATACACCCAGGCTATATGGAGTATGTATACCCTCTTACTCCTAGGGGCATGATGTACAAAACTGAGAATGAATCAAGCACAAGAAGAAAGGATTCTACCAAGAGACATCATAAACATAAGGTGCATGAGGCTGCTGCCAGCATAACATGGCATATGGTTTTTGTTTTATCATTTGGGGGAGTATTTTGTTTGTGTTTACAGTGCTGGGGACTAAACCCAGGGCCTTGCACATGCTAGGCAAGCATACTCCATCAAGCTACATCCCCAGCCTGGCACATGTTTTATAATAGAAAAAAAATGTTTTAATAAAACTAGGAGTGTACACTAAAATAAACAAAATAAAGATTAAAAATAAATATATATAACAATTGTTCATTATGATTATCAAGTATATACTGTATGTAATAGAATGTACTGTACTTTTGTATGACTGGCAGCACAGGTTTATTTACAGCTGTGTCACCACAATCATGAGCAATGGGCTACACTACAACCCTATGGCAACTACTATGTCACTAAGCAATAGGAATTTTTCAGCTCCATTATGATTTCATGGGGCCACAATATTTGTACTCTGTCATTGGCTAATATATTGGCTAATACTGTGCATGACTATATACCAAACTTATACATTCCAAGTTCTAGAATGAGGTGTAAAGAAAAAGAACAAATTAGATAAAATATAAAAAATGCTGTGCTTCCGACATACTTGTTTGTGTTTAACAAATATCAGTCATTCAAAATTGTTCTATAGATGATTTTAAGTAGTTTCATATTTCCAAAATACCTGTGGTATTAAAAAAACATAAAAGACACTGCTCATTTCTCTGTTAACAATGGCTTGTTTGAGAACAATTTCCGTACAAAATATTGATAGAATGACAAGTGGAGATTTCAGTGAGAGTGGGATAAGCCTTCCCAGAAGCCAAAGATGGATCTATAAAGCCTAGTGTGCAAACATCAAGACTCATGCACAGAACAGCAAAACAATGAATCAACAAATCTCCAGTGTTTACTCTGGGCAAAGCAAAAAGCATCACCTGGCAATGATTGCTGTCTTGAGAAAAAAAGTTCAGTGTTGACTCTATCCTGAAAATTTCCTTAGAGATAAATATATATTTCCACATGTTTCCATATTCATAATGTGGTTCTATGGGATTAATATGAAAATTATGACATGTACAATTTTTTGAGGTTAATTCTATTTCTGCCCCAGCCATGAACAAAGCTCTACAACCATTACCCTGCCTGAGAAAAGATGCATATTATTTTCTATCTAATGATGTAAGAGTTTAGGCTAAGCTGAATGCACCCCGAACTCAGTGGTAATGGAAGTGACTTAACATAAAATTCAATGGTCTATACTTTGAAGCCAGAAAATCCTGCCTGTGGACCCTCATTCTCCTCCCAGATATGAGACCTTAGGTGTCTTTGTCTTCCCTGCAAAGGGCTCCACCTCACAGAATTGCTATGAGGAATCAGAAGGATAGGCAGAGCTAACAGTGAGAGATTCCCAGAGAGAACACACACTCATCTCCTTCCCCTACTAAAAGAAAGAAAATAGATATAAACTCCAGAGAACAAGGAGTACGAGAGGGGATAGTAATGGACAAGGAATGTCAACAAACATTATGGAGACAGAAAGTGGCTGGGAGAATGGTTACTGAGCAGTTTATGCTGAGAAGGATAATAATGAGAAACAAACTGAGTCACTTCCATAGAATCCCAGAAGACCTAGCATCACCAGCCAGGTGGGTCCTTCATCTCATTAGAGAGTTCAAACACTGACTAGTTCTGAACTGAAGGGAAAGTGAAAGTATATTACAGGAAAAAAGTACAGCCGGCTACTTCACAGGTAGGATAGCCACCAAAAGCAGCACAGCTGGCCCGAACAAAGATGTACATTCCATTTTGTGGGGAAGGGTTTAAATAGATAATCATGGTTTTTCTGGGAAGAGGGAGAGACTTTTAATGCATTTGGACAGTTTTGCACATGGCTTACAATGTGCCTGTACTTGTATTATAGCTCCCCTCTGGGTGGGGATCTTACTATGCTAATGTATTGCAATGAAGATACAATGAGGCTCAAGGACAGTCTTCAGGCAGATTGCTTACTGCCTTGGTGGTCACTGGTCTAAACCAGTTTGTCCACAGTGCTCTGTTTTTCTGCCCGCTTATCGCAAAAAGTGCAGCTGTCTGCCTCCTCGTTATCATAGGGAGTCCAGCAGCCTGCATGTTTTATAAATTCCCTGTAACCTGCTTGCTGTCCCAGCTGTACCTGCTGGTCCCTACATCACTAGGGGATTAGGCATGAGGGGAAAGGAGAGCTGTGTAAAAGGCTAAGACTGGTGGCAGGGGATGGACTCCCGGGTTCCCTCCTGGCCCAAGCTGCACTCAACAACCCCACTGCCATCTCTGGAGGCTATCAAAGTAGGAGAGTTGGAGAAATTAAGATAGGCAAGGAGGAGGATGGGATAGAACCTGTACTGGGGATTCCTGCCAGGTTTCACAGTGTGAGCCCAGCTCTTTGCCTTTCCTCCTCCCAGATGCTGACATCAGCCACATCTTCCACTGTCCTTCCAGCCCAACCCCCTGCTCCAACAAAAAACAGAAACACTCATTTTTAGAGAAACTGAACAGCCTCAAAGAAAAATCCTATATTTGGGAGTCCCCCAACAAAAAAGCCAGTTAGCCACCCAATCACTCTGCAGTGAAAAAAAAAAAAAAAAAACAGCTGTCAAACTTGAGTCCTCTCCGAGTTTCCTATCAGCTTTTAATGTCTTGTCCTTGAACATGAAGGGAGAACCCAAGATTACCAGAAACCTCTGAGACTGTGCAACCTCCAGCATAATTGCCAGAAAACAGAACAGTCAAATGAGAAAGAAAGTAGAGGGACAGAGACAAACCAGGGATCAAGACATTATTTTTTAAGAGTCGGGAAGATAGACAATACTGAAGCCATGAAACAAGAACATCATATTTTTTTTTAAGAAAGAAACTAAGAAAATATAACAAGTATTCTGTAAATGGTCATTGTTATTATCATTTGTATCACTATGGTGTTACCTGCTATGGCTGCCCTGCACAAAGAGGCTTTTTCTCAAGTCCACTGTACCAAGCCTCCTTCACTCTTTCTCATCAGCCCATCTGGCCTCCTCCCTATTTCCCAAGAAGCAAGTTAGCTTCCAGATCTTCCCACTCATTGCCCCTGTGCATGGACCACTGCATGGATGGCTCCACACCACTGTCAGCTCTCCAGTAAGAAGCCTTCCCTAGCCACTGGGTAAAGCAAGGCCTTCCTCATCACCCTTCATCCCTTGCTCATCTTTTTTTCCCTGTATCACACAATGACTCACACCTAGTATATTTTCCATAAGTACTTGTGGAATAGATCTTAATTATGTTAGGGAAAAATCAGTGACTGCAAATATCCGAGTACATAAACCATCCTGCTCTCTCCTGGAGGGGCCAAAAGAGACAGAGACAGTGAGGTTCCACATAGGTTGCTGCTTAGAATATAAATGTATACTTGGCCATTCCTTTAATCTTCTGAGCTCCAGTGAAGTAAAGCATAAGCACTAGTATTATTTACCGTTACTACAACTGGAAATGTTGGGGGCAAATATATTTATAAAATGTGAAAATTGTGTTCTAAATTAAAAATAGCAGATTTTAGGAGAGATGCATGGCCTGTACACACAGGTCTCTAATTGGGCAAGAACTCAAATTCAGAATCTCCCAGATTCAGAGTTTTGCAGAGGGATGAGCTCATCAGGAAACCCTTTATTTAGCAGCCTTGGGCTCTGCTTTTCTGTGCTTTTCTTGTTACATTAGTCACAGGCACAAACAAACAAAAAGGACCCCAATTTAGGCCTTTCTAAATAGTTTAAAATTCTTCAGCTAAATCTTTGATTCAAGCTGATGATCACAGGCATAATCACAGAATCTTCACTCTCAGAAGGCAAGTTCAAATCTGTCATGTTGCAGAGGAACAAAATAAGGCACAAGGGGTGACTTGTCCAACTTGGTGGAGACCATCATGGCCACCTGAGGTCCTGGGCCTCCAGAGCCAACTGCTCTTTCTGCTGTCCCTATTAGGAGTTAGCTGTCCTTCCAGCCCCAGTCCACCTGGGTGAGGTGCTTAACGAGATCTGCAAGGGGGACAACAGCACCGACTGGGTGCCAAAGCAGACAGTGCCTGCCCTTATGTGAGAGTCAGGCAGTAAACCTGTACAGGAGTAAGACCTTTTTCGTTTCTGATAGGCACTGAGAAGAATGACAAAGACAAATGAGGCAGAAAACAGCTGGGGTTGCAGGTGGGTGGGGGGAGAACTCTTTTCAGGAGGCCACACTGGAGTTGAGATCCCGATGGTGAGGAAAAGGCCGGCACCGGAGAACTCGGGGGACCAACCGCAAAGGCCCTATGAGGAAACCATCCTAGCGCTAGTGAGGACAGAGGAGAGCGGAAGCCTTAGAGCCAGGACCCGAGACAGGATGGCGGCTGGGCCAGCAATGGTTATAGCAGAGCAGATGGTGAGAAGGACGCATTCTGGGGGTGGCGCCCACACAGGAATGACCAAAGGAACAGGTGCGGAGGTGAGAGAACGAGAAGAATCAGAGGAAATCCCTGGATTTGTGAGTGGTGGAGACTCTTACTGAGATGGGCGGAGCTTAGGGGAGAGAACCAGCAGGACTGTCCAGCTGGGGCAAGTATGCGGTGTCTGTTAGCTATCAAATAATCCACTGGATTTATTTCCAAAGGCTCATCCTCAGCCCCTCCCCTCTGTCACTATGCTCAGCCATTCTGGCCCACTTTGAGTTCCTCAAGCATTCAAATCCCCTCCTGCGTCCGAGTGCTCATGCATGCCCTCTCTCCACAAGGACTCCACTCCCTGCAGGACTTCTGGTTTTCATCCTTCTCACCTGTGCTTAACTGTCCTCTCTTCAGAAAGGCCTTTCTATTTCACCTAAATAAAGACGCCTCCTTCTGTTCTTCACTGTGGCTCTCTGTCTCCTTCAAGGGGCGTACCATAGTCTGCAGTCTTCTCACTTGGCTTCTCTCCAGGAAAGAGTGGTGCAGATCCAGCACCTAGCACCAAGAAAGACACCAAATAATGCACAATGAAAATGTGTTCCAATGAGTGGGAAGAAGAACAAAACTAGCATTTGGGATAGCAAAAAATGTATGGCTTTCTGGGAAGATCCAATGTCAAAATAAAATGGACCCAAGCGTATGTAAGGGAGGTCAGGAAACCCACCTGACTTCCAAGGCTGCTCTCAATGTCTCCCTCTCGGCCCAGCCCTGTCCCAACCAATTCATCTTCAGGCACCAAGGCTGTTCTCTATGTCCAGCACAGGTTGTTCACCTGTGGAAGTCGCAAGTGTGAAGAAGGTTGCCTTCCCAGGGGCAGCCCCTCCACCAAACCTTTCCAAAGGCCAAAAGGGAAGCCCAACAGCCCTTCATAGGAGCTGAAAGTTCAGAACAGACAGAGGTCATTTGTTAAGTGTCAAGGGCACAGGAAGCCATGGGACAAGAAGTGCTGGACTGGAAGAAGAGGAGCACCAATAAGAGTCACTAAGATCTAGAGTAGCTGTGGCCAAAGAGCGACCTTAGAACAGAATACCCCACACTTCTGAGTCCCCGTGGCCTCATATTTCTTCCAGGGCTTTGTGAAGTAATGCTTGTGAACACAGTGCTGTTCCATGCCTGAAGTTGTTGCTTCAGAAAATAGTTAGCCTAAGGCTGGGGATGCAGCTCAGAGGTAGAGGCTTGCCTAGCACACCCAAGGCCCCAGGTTCCATCTTCAATGTGCCACAAAAAAAGGAAAAAAAGGGCCAGCCTTGTCTGAGAAACAAAGAGTGGATCCTTTCTTCAGGGATCTCAGGGTTGGAAGGAAAAGCAATCCACTTGCTTCAGCCTCTCCAGCCAGCCAGGGCTCCTTCAATTCAAATCTGAACAAATGGCTCATGAATTCTAATCCATTCTTCTAGTCTCAGCTTTCTTCTTCATGCTGGGAGCCCAAATTATAGTATTTTATTATTTTGCCTCTTTACCACGTATTTTATTTATCTCAGTCATGCTGCCTAGTGTTGGCCATTTTTTCAAAAGCTCTACTTGTTCCTACCCGCTATGTGTGTTCTTGGTAAAAGTACCAGTTGCTGTAACATACCTCCCCCAACTTTCGAGAAGATTTCTATGCTGTATTTCTGCCACCCTGATAGCTTCATTAATATCAGGAACCAAATACTGAAATTCTACTGATTGTGTTGATTTTGATGTTCTCTTAGCACATTTCACATTTTCCAGAATCAGAAATTCTGCTCCTGGACACAGGCTGTTCAAGGTAGTGTCCACCAACCAACCAGCAAGGGAACAACAGAACAGGTCATGGTAGAATAGAGGTGAGGTATGTCCAACTTCTAATCCTACCTGAACTAGTGCTTCCGCCAGCCATTCCCTTCGTTTGGAGCCCTTATGATATAATGCAAATTAATGGTTGGCTTTCCTTCAGTAAGTTTCACTAAGCTCCAAGAGGTTGGGGACATCTACGTCATGTTTACTACTATATCCCCCCAGGATAGTCCAGTGCCTGACATAGTAGGTGCTCAATAAATATTTGTTGAATGAATACATAGATTAAAAAACAAAAAACAACAACAAAAACAATGGCCCTCCAGCTTTCCTTTCATTTCCTGGCAAATACATAGGAGGTGCTCTTTGTTCAGTCCAAAGATGGCTCTATTTTGTGTGGCCTGCCATGTTGATTGTCTGCTAAATGCTAATTTAAGTTAGAGACTGAGAGGCAATGCTCCTAATAGGGTCCTTGGAAAGGAAGAAAGGAGAACCAAGATGAATTTCAGTAAGGATATCCTCTCAGCAAATTCTCCTTTGAAGCTTCCCAGGCATCCACATCCCCATATCTTTCCAGCCTTTATCCCTGCCCAGCACCAAGATGCATTTCTTCCATTAAGCATTCCCAGACCTATATTCATCTTCCTTAAAACCTATAGCATTAATGGCCTGGCAGGCTCCTCCACATACTCTCTGAAGACTTCTCTTGTACTACAATCTTCTCTCTTGTAACCTAATCCTTTATGATGACTTCACTATTCATGTGTTTGTATCTTATCTTCCTGGTCTCACTATAAATTCCTTGAGAGCAGAGATTGTGTCTCATATTTCTCTGTCCTTCTTTCTGTCCTGGTACCACGTCTGGTACATGGAAAGTTCTTTCTTAAGTTATCCTCTTCCAAGCCCAATCACTCCAGCACTTCATAAAAAAGTAGGATAAAGGAAGAGAAGAAGAGAAGATCAGAGAAAGGAAAGAGAGAAGATGGGACAAGGCAAAAAGTATGAGATAAAGTAGAAAGAATTAAGCCAAGATAAACTTCAACAATATATCAGGTTAAATTTCACTGAAATATGAGAGGATGGCAGAAACAGTGCCAAAGGAAAAAGAACAACGCATGCAGAACCAGTTTAACAATCCCTTTGCTTCATTTCTCACATATATTTCACTACCAAATAGTAGTGAACCCCTCAACCCAATCTTTAATGTACTCCAGCAGAATTTTCTGCAATTGGAGTGGTGCTAAATATAATTTGAAGAAAGGAGATACTTAAGCATCTGGAAATCATAGAACCACAGGTTTTTCAAGCCGAAGGGCTCTAAGAAACTAGGTAAGGTTATAATTTGAAATCTAAAGTCTAATGTCTTCTTTCAAAATATATATGACTCTCTGGAAATGGTATGAAAAAATCTGGTAGAAACTTGTATAAACTTTGCTGGGGAGGGGATTTATAAATTTGTCAAGTTCCTAAAGGGATCACGCAGCCAAAATGTTTCAGATCTCTACCCTGGGCTAAGTCTTTGATGTTACAGAGCGAAAAGCTCCACCCTAGGTTAGGTAGTGTGCAAAAAAAAAAAAAAGAGTCAGTGGTAAGAGAGCAAGTATTATGACCTAATTTTCCTGACTTTTAGCTGCCATTTTTTCTCTTGCACTTACACTCCACTCCTTTTTTTGGTTTAAAGAGACTTTCTTTGTGGCACTATTTGCTCTAACAGGATTTGACCTGTGGTGTTCCGGACTCGTCGCTCTGTTACATTTTAAGCATCTTCCATTTGCCTGCTTTCCTTCACCCTAATGATGCCCACAGAGATGTAATCTTCTCACTTCTCTTTTTCTATTACCACCTTTTCTGGCCTTTGCTCATTCTCTTTTCTGCTACACATGGCATGTCTCTGAGTGCCCTTTTGTCCTCCCGTTCTGATTTTATGAGAAGTATTTATTTCCATGTTTTCTGTATTTGCCTGGATATATTCTTACTGAGCTGATGGTAAAACTCTTCTGTCTCAGCAGGAAGCTGTTGCTCATAGCAATTACGCCTGCTGTCTTCCTTTTCATTTTCCTTCAGCTCTTGATGAAATTGTGCTTCCAGAAACCCTATGAATTCTTTCGCAGACTCTTATATAACTCAGTGTATTCAGCCATTTCTTTTCCATACATATTTTTTTTATGTTTGGTTGGGCATTTGGCTCATTTTCTTTCCAAATAATTTGGTGGCTATTTGAACCTCAGAGTCTTTCTCACTATAAATGATCTCTTTTATCCATATCATAGCTCAGGTGTCCATCGGATTTGGGGGGGCCCTTGTATCATTCACTTCAGAGTAACTCTGTGAAACTTCTAGTAGTGTTTTGTTGTTGTTGTTGTTTGTTTTTTGTGAGTCTGTTCTGCTGATTTTTTTTTTTTTTTTTTTTTTGCTTTAGGGAGGTGTTTGTTTATTCTTTTGGGGGAAAGGAATGTTACTTTTAGATAAAATCATACAGTTAAAAATTGGAATATGTTCTTGTGCTCCAAGGTATATCCTTTCTTCCTTTAAAGAGGTCGTTTCTTAGATAAAACTTGGTGTGTGCATCTGAGAATAATTCTAGAGTGTTAGTTAGCTTTCTATCACTATAACAAAACACCTGAGATAATCAACTTAAAAGAGTAAACCTTTTGGATCACAGTTTTGGAGATTTCACTGCACCATCAGTTGGTCCCACCACCTCTGGGCCTGGGCAAGGTAGTTCATAATGACAGACAACACATGGCAAAGGAAGCTGCTCACTTCATGGCAGCCAGGACGCAGAGAGAGGACTGGCCAGTGTCCTAGCATCCTCTTCGAGGTCGTGCCTCCATAGGATCCCCCATGGCAGAAAGACTTCCAACTAGGGCCCACCTCTTACAGGTTCTACCATTTTTTCTAATAGTGCCATGGGTTGGGAACCATGTCTTTCAATGCACAGATTTGGGGCGGGGGGTGGGAGGGGACACTTATGCAAGCCATAGCATAGAGAATATCTCATTGGAGCTGAAATATGGGTTTCATATGTAAATAAGTCAACACTTGAGAGTAAGTTCTTAATTCTACCCTGTCCACTTCACCCAGCTCCAGCCCCTTGCCCTATCCTCCTCTGGAGGTTAAGATTCCAACTCCAGAAAGGAGCACCAGCAAAATTAGGGCAGAAATCAGGCCCTTTCATACCATGCTAGTGTTCAGAAGAGGCTCATAGTCAGGAAAAGGGGTTGGGGTTCCTGGGGCTGGGGTGCAAGAGGAGACAGCAACTCAAATGCCTTGTGGCTCTTTCTTTGGGCTGTGACCTGACAGTGAATGTGCCTTAAGAGCAAATGAGAAATTGATTGTAGTTGAGCCACTGATCTTGGGACAAGGAAGGAGCAAATTCATTCTAAGCCCCACTGAATAGGCAAGGGAGTAGCCAAGAGGTAATATCAGCCCCTGCGATATTTCCTGGCTGTTTCAGGTCTAAGGCCAGACAAATTCCACAAAGAGTTCATGGCAGGGCTTGATATCCTTGAGGCTGTCACTGTGGCAACTGCCTGAACCATAGCTGTTTTACTCTGTGTGCCATGGTGTCCTAGTGAACCCTGCCAGGGGTGTCACCAAAAGCTTTTGTTCTCATTAAGAACATATTTTGGCAATGTTTGCCAGAGAAAAACTTGAGCTGAACAGGTCACAGCCTGCAACCTGAAATCGGGTACAAGTTTGTCTCAGTAGAAGGAAATAGATGCAGTGCGATGTCAAGTCATTCTGGAAAGCACAAGCCCACATCCAAAGCAACACACTAGACTTTTGCCCTTATGAATTTATAAGATGATGAGCTTGGCCAGTGAACAGCTCTAGGCAATAAACAGCTCTTATGCCGGAGGAATCATAAATAAGGAACATGAAGATGACTGTTAAAATTTCTTTTTTTCATTTTCCTTTTTGCCCTTTAAAGAAGCATTTTTTTCAAGTGTGCTGCCCAAAAATTCAAGTATTCAAAAATACTTGGGCTGGAAAGGTATGACACCTTTGCTCACCTAAGACTGACACTCCTATAACAAAAGACAGCTCAGCAAGAGAAAAGCATAATGAATTGGTTTAATCCAAGTTTTACAGGACACAAGAAGAGCCTTCAGAAATGAAGACCCTGCCATGCACACCTGTAATCCCAGTGACTCAGGAGGCTAAGGCAGGAGGAATGCAGGCTGGAGACCAGAGGCAGCCCATGTGATGTAATGAGGCTCTGTCTCAAAATAAAAAATGAAAAAGGGGTTGGGGGGGCAGCTCAGTGGTAGAGCACTTGCCAAGCATGTGTGAGGACCTGGGTTCAACCCTCCAGTGCTGGAAAAAAGAAGGATGAGAAGAAGGAAGAGGAGGGGGAGGGGAACGGGGAAGAGGAGGAGGAGGAAGAGAAAGAAAGAGGAGAAATGAAGACTCAAAGACCCAGGAAAATCTGCCTATTTTTATGCCTAGGTTCAAAGAAGCCTGGACAGCTGTGTTCACGTGTGACTGGACAAAAAGTTATGTTGTATTGGTGATAGACTGAGGGGGACCCAGCAAGGCCTGCCCCGATTCTTGTTGGCCTCTCTGTGCAGCATTCTTTGCCCCTGGGTGTGGGGCATGACCTCTCCAGGGAAAGGAAGACAGTAGCTTCTCTAGGTGTTTTGACTTGCTTTGGGGACAAGAGATTCTAGTTTCTAAGATTTACCTTGTGGAAGAGGAATTCTGGCTTCTGTGACCTGCTTCAAAAAGGGACAGGAGATAGGAGGGCAAAGAGACATTTCTAATCTTCACTTCAAAGTATTCAGGACACCAACACTCTATACTTTGGGGTATGGTATTCTGAAGCCCCCAAATTTCCATGAATTCAGAAAGAATCAGTGGAACAAATGACATAATTTAGATGCCTAGAAATTAAAAACTAAAACAAATATATAATACATTTTCCCTCTCCCTCTGAAGATACCCCACATATCACCTACAGCACTTTCAAAGACAGTATAATGAAGCAAACACTAGCTTCAGAAAGCAAAGCCTTTGACCAGGTCTGCCTTTCCCATGATCCATGTCCTCTCAACTCCTCTGCTCTCAGATATGTCATCCATGCAATGAAAAAGCTAAACCTGATTCACAGCAGTCTTCACTAATAAGGCCAATTCATGAAAAATAAACACATCAATGGGCTAAATATGTGCCTTCTTCACTCAACATGCAAATTGCTTTTTTGATCCCCATGGCAAAAAGTGAAATTACTTAATTACAATACTACTTTATGAGGGCTGGGGTTTAGCTCAGTTGATAGAGTGCTCTTCTGCAGTCTCTGAGGCCTTGAGTTCAATCCCCAGCACTACAAAAATGGGAGGACATGTTGTCACTCCTAAAACAACCATTGAAAACCCTCTCTACTGCACCTACCAACAACTACTTAATAGTGAATTTACTATAACAATTACTTTATGAATAGGAAAATCTGAATGATAAGTATTGCTTTTAATCTATTAACATGTTAATGTCTAGATTCTTTTTCTTTTGCTTGCAGTGCTGGGAATCAAACCCAGAGCCTTGAGCATGCTAAGCAAACACAACCACTGAGCTACACCCTCAGCCAACATCTGGACATTTTTCACAAGAGGTGATAAAGACACAACTTTCTAATCTTTTTGTTACAAAGTGTTTAAATTAGATCTGAGTATTGACAAAACCATTCACCATCTTTACTTCATTTCTTCCTCCAAGGCACCCTGAGAGAAAAGTATAATTATTACCCATGTTTTACACATGGGAAAATCAGGCAAGAAATAACTTTCTAAGGATAGGGAATTGGAAGACCAGTGAAAGCTACAATTTGTTCATTATATGTAATGTACATGACAAAGGTAATTTTTAATACTATGTAACAAAATATGTCAAGATTTAAAAGATCTATATAGGTTGGTGAACAATTCTTTCCAAATAGACAGTGAATGACATTATAAAATCATGCATGGGTAAGAGATCCATTCAAAGATAAATCAGTGGACTAATGTAACTAAACATGAAAAGTTCATTGATACAATTTCAGACTTCCTATTATAATTATCCTTTAAAAGAATTATCTCTTGGGCTAGGGATGTAGCTCTTGGGCTAGGGATGGTAGGCCACTTGTCTGTCATGCCCAAGGCCTTGGCTTTGAACCCTAGCATGAGAGAGAGAAAGAAAGAGAATGAACCCTCTCCCTTGCTGATTGTTGGTGGAGTATCAAAGGTGACTATCCATGATTTTCTGAAAGCCTACTTCTCCCCCTTCATCTACATAACTATGTAAAGCTGATTTTTTTCATATATTTTTTCCCCTTTATTGGTAAATGTTGGTGGGGCACAGAATAATACGGCATTTGCTTTTTCCATTATGCAACTATTATATCACTCTTTGTTACACTTTCATCAACTTACAAAGTTTATGAAAACTTTTGACTAATAGATAGTAAAACTCATATGCATATATGGGTTATATTCCATTTTTTTTCATATATTACAACCAAAACATTTCCCAAAAGAATAGATGCATGAGCTGGACACGGTGGCGCATGCCTGTAATCCCAGCGACTCCGTAGGCAGAGGCAGGAGGATGGAAAGTTTGAGACAAAATGCAGTCTGCTTAATTTAGTGAGACCCTGTCTCAAAAAGTGAAAAAAAAAATGGGCTAGGGGTGCAGCTCAGTGGTACAGCACTTGCAAAGCATGCAAGCATGAGGCCCTGGGTTCAACCCTCTGTACGAAAAAAAAAAAAAAGGATTCATGAGAATCCAGTTACCCTCTAATAAACATCAAAGAGATTCACAAAAATTTAAAACAATGTCACTACTCTAATTCTTTTGTCTCAGAAAACTCTGAAAATTCAAATGTATTATATTAATGGATTTATTACTATTGTTTCTAGATAAATTATTTATAAATGAATTGATATTTCTTAATAAATGTTAGCTAGGGTTTAGCTCAGTTAGTAGAGTGCTGCTCTGCACTCTCTGAGGACTGGGGTTCAATCCCCAGACCCGCAAAAAAAGAAAGAAGTGGCAATTCACTCCCGAAGCAATCCCAAAACAATCAACCATTGAAAACCCTATGAGGGTCACTATGAGTCATATCTGACTTGACAGCACCTAACAACAACAATAAGTGTTACTTTCTCTGTTTTATTGTCTAATGATAAATATGGATATATATGTACATAACCATATGAACAAAACCTCATTGGAGTTCTCAATAATTTTTAAGATTTTAAAGGGATCCTGAGACCAAAAAGTTTGAGAAGTGCTATACAAACAGTTAGCTATATTAATATTGACAAAATAATCTTCAAGACAAAAATCATTATAAAGTACAGAGAAGTCCACTATGTAATGATTAAAAAAAAAAATGCACTTCAGTAGGAAGATATAACAATTCTAACTTGAAGACATAAATAAAATAGCCTCAAAATACATTAAGAGAAAAAAAAAAAAAGACATAGCAATTGGCAAATCCACTATCACAGTAATGGAGATTTCATCCCATCTCTCTCAGTTATTAGGTCCAGCAGGAAAAATGAGTCCTGAGAATCTATGGTCAGGTTCTGGCAGCAAAGAGATGAGACGGTAGGGGTCAATGTAAATTCTCCCACCCTTCTTAAGGTTAGAGTCTTCAAGTTTGCTGAAAAAACTGGCTATACGTCAACAGGGGAAAATCATACAAATTTATTAACATGTACATGTGCATGGAAAATATGTAAGATACGAACATCCAAGAAAGGCCAGATGAGGACTGCTGGCAACGTCAAAGGGGTAGCAAATGTTATTCTGGGGAAACTAATGGGCCCAAGGAACAGACTCCGGCTGAGATAAAGCTCCTCTGAGCTCTCTGAGCTCTAGGAGTGGTGCTGATTTTCAGTTTCTTCTCCAGCCACTAATCCTTCCCTGATTGATGAGTCGTCCTAACAACTGCATTCTTTAGGGAAGGGAGTGCCCCTCAGTCAGATAAGGGAATTCAGACAAAGTCCTCCCCCATGCTACGAAAAGGAGTCGGGGTGATCAGAGCCCCTAGAGGAAGGGTGGAGAGACCGAGAGTAGTTCTGATACCATTTCTTCAACTCAGCATGTGAAAGCATCGCACTCTGGGGAATCAGTTTTTGAACCCCAACATTGCACTCAGATGAGGGGAAAGGAGAGAATTTAAAGAAGGGTCCCCAAGGGACACCAGCAGGGAGTGGCCGAGAAGCCTACTCCAGCTACCCAGAGGGGCAGGTTATCTCCCCGGCCTACAGGGCCAGGCATGGGCGTGGCCGGCTGCCCCCACACCCGGCCCTGCAGCTGGAGAGAGTGCGGCAACGCAGAGCCCAGCCCTAGGGAGAGGAGCCCTGGGCTTGCCAAGAGGCAGACAGGACAGCTGGACTACTTCAAACTCTGACCTTACTTTCTACCGCTTCCCAGTCTTCTACCCTGGCCTCCCACTCGTGGGGCCCAAGGGCCAGAGGGGTGCCTGCTGGATCTAAGTGGTCGGCAGCCCAAAGCACAAATCCAGGGAGGCAACTCGGAGAGTAGCTCAGGAGGGCGCAAGAAGACCCAGCACAGACGCAGAGGATCTGAACAGATTTCCTGGATTGCTCTAGTAGACAAGAATAGAACCCCAGCTCCAACAATGAAGGAACACAAATTTTCCCCAAGCACACTCAAAGAACATTTACAAAAATTGACTAAAATCCTAAACTAACATTTGCATATCAACAATTTTCTTAAAATCTCTATCAAACAGAATTTAGAAATCAGTAACAAAAAGATGCAGGAAAGAGAAACTCAAATACTCATATTTGGAAATGTTAAGAATAAATTTCTCGGGGACTTGTGGTAGCTGAGCGGAGCATGCTTAACACGCACAAGGCCCTAGGTTAAATTTCCACACTCCAAAAAAGAATAAACTTCTAATTACTGCAAGAAAAAAAAAAAAAAAGTAAACCCAAATATGCCTGCAGCTATACCACCGTGGCGTCTGATCCCATCAGATATCAGAAGCTAAGCAGTGTCGGGGCCTGGTTAGTACTTGGATGGGAGAATGCCCCTGAGAATATCAGGCGGTGTAGGCTCAAGGACCTGGTAGCCCACTCCCCCAAAACAATCAGCCATTGAAAACCTTATGAATGCAGGGAAGCACTGACAATAGTGCCAGGCATGGCAGTGTTGGGCAATGTTTCTTATAGGGTCCTATAAGTTGGACCTGACTCAACTGCACCTAACATCAATAACAACACCTACATATACTCAGAAACGAATAATAATGAAAATTCTACATATCAATTATAGTGGATGTAGCAAAAAATAGAAGAAAAAGAATTGTATATTCTTAAATGCCTGTACAGGAAAATTGTAAAACAGAATTAATGAGCTAAGTATTCAATTTAGGAGATTACATAAAATGCAAAGACGGTTATGAAAATATAAAAAGCAGAAATGAAAGAAATAGAAAACAAGGATAAAATAGAGATAAACAAATACCACTGTTGGCCCTGTGTTAATACTAAAATAAATTCTCTCAGAAAGAAAAGGGAGGGAGGGAAGGAAGGAAGAACAGAAGGAAGGAAATTCCACCTCTATTTCCTTCCTCACAGCCCTAGTCCCCCATTCCAAATCTCTTTAGTTCCTCTCTTTTCCTTTGTGTGAGCCAAAAGGGTGTGTTTGAAATTACATGAGCAAAGTCCAAAAGTGAATTAGCTGACTTTATGGAGTCTGTTGAAAGTTTGCAGAGTCCACTACATCTCCTGTCCAGTGTGACCCTCTGGGCTGTGACCTTGCATGGGGATGAGGTCCAGGCATCACTATCTAAATGAGGATTAGAAACAACAGATGGGATGCTGAGGGCCTGGAGAGGAGGCAAAGTGGAGGCAAAGTGGAGGCAAAGCTCCTGGATAAAACCTGTGCTGACCTCAGAAGTTAAACAAGCAAAAGACAGAGTGGAAACCTGTGCTGTCATTTAGTCTATTGCCAGCTCTGTACTTGAGATTCAGGAGGTGTGAACCGCCATTCAGGTGGGATTTGGGGGGCTGAGGGCTCTCCATAGCTACAGAAAAATCTTTTTGTTGTGCTGTTTGGGGAATTTTCTCTGAGTTTTTGTGTTTTCCATTTTTCTTCTGGCGCTTTATAATACCTTTTCTACAGGGACCACAAATCCCTCACAGTGCTCAGTCATCTTTGTAAAACGGAGGCCCATTTACCCGAGCTATCTCAAGATGTGCGGACCAGAAATGAAACACTCACCCCACTCATGCAAACCCCAGGGAGTTACATTCATAGAAGACTGTGAAAGGTAAAAAGGAACTGTGAACCAGGTGCAAAGAGTCATTTCCAGCTTCATAATTACTAAAGGGAGACACATTTCAAAATCAGAAGCGTGGAACTGAGGATAGCACAGGATGGGGATCCTCCAACAGAGGCTAGATCATTGCAAAACATGCCAGGCATCATAAATTAGGAATATCAGCCCCAAACTCCAGAATATATCTTTTTGTTATTCATGTCATCTCAAACCATAACCAAACAAACTTTAAAAATGGAAACACAGCAGTTCATCTTCTCCCACAAAAAGCTGGTTAAAGTCCTTTTGACTCATGAAATGGTCTGTTAATGCTGGATGCAGTGGCACATGGCTATAATCCTGGTAACTCTGGAGGCACAAGGATAATGAGTTTGAGATCAGAGGCAGCCTGCATTACTTAGCAAGACCCCAACTCAAAATAAAACATTTTTAAATGGACTGGGGGTGCAGCCCAGTGGTAGAGCACTTGCAAAGTATGTGCAAGGCCCAGGGTTCAACCCCCAAGTACTGCAAGAAAAAACGAAAGAGATAAGGAGGGAAGGACAAAAGGTAGGAAGGAAGGAAGGAAGGAAGGATCTGGCATTGATCTTCTAAAACATTCCAAGAAGGTGAAGAGAAATGTGTGCATTCCAATTTAGAATTCAACTTAAAATGTCAATAGTCTTCAAAGAAATGCCCCCCAAATAACTGTTTCCAATTTTAATTGAAAGAATAATCTAAGAATTACATTTTATGTTGCTTTATATACCCATTAAAAAACAGAAATGGACCAAAACTGAATGATATCATCCTTGTAGCAATGACTTTAAAATTCTCACTCTGACCATTTGTAATCACCATTAAGTAAGGGGAATATGTATCTCTACTCACTTAACTACTAAGGAAAGAAACCTCATTATTCCCCAATCATTTCTTCAACATGTTAGAACTTTAACTTGAAAAGAATTTTCTCTTAACATCTGAGTATGATGAGATCTCCATGGACCATTATTAGTCTCTTCTATATTTTCATTTTAAGTTTGGGTTACTCCTGTATATTCATAAAGGCAACTTCTTTTTTGGAGGGAGGAGAGAGAGGATACATATCCCCTTTTATATTTGCCTTATACTTGTTTGTAATTTGCTTTTGCTATTCGTATAATCTTATACTAGCTAAAGGGGCTTCATATTAGTTTTATTAGTTTTGTAAAGTACAGACTTGTAGTTTATCTTTTTGTTAGTGGTGTCTTTTTATTTTTATTTTTATTTATTTATTTATTTATTTACTTATTTATTTTTTGGTGGAACATGGGAATTGGACTCAGAGCCTTGCATATACTTTTTGCAACTGCTCTAGTAGTGGGCTGAACCCTCAGCCACTTTCTACTTTTTGAGTTAGGATCTCGCTAAGGCAGGCTGTCTGTGGCTGCAAACTTGTTATCCTACCTTTCCCTCTCAAATCACTAGGATTATAAGTATGTGCGATCACACCTGGCTTAAAGTCAATTTCTATACTTTTTAATTTCAGAAACAGTATTTACAGATAATCTCTGAAGTTACTCAATAGAGACAACCCATAATGATTTGACTGCCTGCTCCAAGGTTTGTTGCCCATTGATACTGGTATTCCTACTATCAAACCTAAGACATAGATAAGGTAATAAACCTCCAATCTAAAGCTGATTACACAGACTACAATTCTCAACTCTTCACAAGAATTACCATAAGCAAACTATGAATGTTTTCTTGTTTCAATCTGCTTTTCTTCCTTTGAAACCTAAGGAATATTTTCATTAAAAGTTGTAATATGATTCCATGATGTATTATTAGTCAGATGTCATTACTGTAGCAGAAATATCAGCCCAAACAAACTTATGAAGGAAAAAGATTTATTAAAGGCTCACAGTTAGTAAATCAATCCATAATGACGGCAGGGCAGGCATTGCAGCGGTGGCATCAAGGCCTGTGGCGGACAACCTCACAGTGTGGTGGACCAGGAACAGAGAGAAACCTAGGCGTTGGGTCTGGGGTAAAAACCTCCAAAGCCTCTCCCCCACAGAGCTACTTCCACCAAGGTCCCACTCCCAGGGAGCTACTTCCCCAAAGCAAGAATCCCACCTCCAAAAGTGTCATAACCTCTCAGGACAGCACCACCAGCTGGAACCAAATGTTAAAGCACATGACCTTTTGTTGGTGGTGTTGTTAGGTGCCCTTGAGTCAGTGTCCAACTCATCACAACCCTACAGACAACAGGCAAAATACTATTGTCACCGCTTCTCTGCTATTCATAGGGTTTTCCATGGCGCATTGACTTTTGGGAGTGGATTGCCAGGTCCTTCTCCGAAGCCTACAGCACCTGGTGTTCCCAGGCAGTCTCCCATCCAAGTACTAACCAGGCCCGACCCTGCTTAGCTTCTGAGATCTGATGGGATCAGATGCCACAGTGCTACGGCTGCAGGCCCACATGACCTTTGGGGGACACTTTGCATTTGAACAATGATACATGACAAGTCACACTGCAAACAGTTTAGAAATAGGTGTGCAGATCTACATTTAAAAAACAAGAGGTTTGTCTTACTTAAGTAAAAGCATGGCTCCTACATAAGAGGAATACTGAATTTTCACCTAACATTGCAGAAGTCGAGCATATAAATGAATTGCTCCCTGAACAGGCATTAAATGAGCATTATAAGGGAAGATAGTAACAGTCCATCATTTCAATGATCCCAACCCAAAAGTGCTTGAGTCACTGACACAACAGATTGTGACAGCTTCATAAACCCTGTTTCAGGCCGCTGGGTCCAAGCCCAGTGTAAAAGAGCAAATGAAAATGTCCTGATGAGTCATCAGTGGCTGTGGCCCAGGCCCTTCGCCCCAGCTGGCGCAGCAATCACTTTTCCACAGTGGGCTTGCCAACTTGACCCACAGGAGGGAGAATTTTGTGTGGTTTGATTTTAAGTAGACCATAAGCAACTGATTTGGAAAGAAGCCAATCAGTTCACTTGATGTGTGAATCTAAACCCTGAGCAGAGTTTTTGAGGTGCTCACCAAACAGACAGGCACTGCCTCTGGAACAGCATGAGGGGAAAAGTTTCTTGGAAGTTGTTGTTCCAAGCTTAGCTTTACGTGCTAAATGTATGTAGAGTGATTGCCTAATAACTCATCTTTCCCTACGGGGATTAGAGATAAAAGCATTCTGTTTTATGCCATCTCAGAACTAATATTGGTATATCTTTCCTCAAAAAGGAGTCCCTATACAACTGTCCAATTCAGTAATAATGCATCTGTTCAGAGAGGAAAATAGAGCCAGTGCTGTTATGGCAGGGATGGATTGCTGAACATCCAATACCTACTACCAAAACTTGAAGGTGATGTTGTTGTTATTGTTAGGTGCCATCGAATCTGGTCTGATTCATAGTAACCCTATGCAAAACAATACAAAACACTCCCCAACACTGTGCCATGCCCAGCACTATGTCAGTGCTTCTCTGCTATTCTTAATGTTTTCAATGGCTGATTGTTTCAGGAATGGACTGCTGAGTCCTTCTCCTAAGCCAACAGTTCCCCATATTTCCAAGCTGTCTCCTATCCAAGGACTAACCAGGCCTGACCCTGCTTAGCTTCCAAGATTTGAGAAGATCAGATGCCAGGGTGGTAAAAATTGTGTTATACAAGTCAATCTTAGGGGGTGTTTCTTAACAATCAGGGTGAGTTTATACTATCTATCCATAGGCTTCCTTCCAATCTCCAAGGCCTGTGTTTGCACTATGTGTGGCTGGAATTGGGAATGAATTCTAGATCACAGAACACAATTTCATTGTCTGTTTGTGAGAAAATTGCCCATAATTTGCCTCATTAATGTCATTCACTACCTATATCATCAGCCCACTGAAGACTCCACCCTCAGTTATAATGGTGAAAGAACATGTTTTAAATCTAATGATAAAATTAAGTGTCTAAGGGTTGGCATCAAAGAATATATTTCCAGGAAATAAATATATATGTATATACACATATAGATGGGCTGGGATTTAGCTCAGTTAGTAGAACGCCACTCTACAGTCTCTGAGGCCTGGGTTCGATTCCCCGAACCACAAAAATGGGAGAAGGATGTGGCAATCCATTCCCAAGGCAATCCCAAAACAATCAGCAATTGAAAACTCTATGAGGGTTGCTATGAGTCAGACATGACTCAACGGCACCTAATAATAACAACAATAGCAACACATATGTACAATCATCTAACCACATATATGAGTTTATTCTCTAAATAATATTTTCAAGAGTAAATCTTAATTTTCATCATTTTTGTAACATTTCTTTTGCAATATGTGAACACCAATAATGTAATTTCCCCCACACATCTGTCAGTTTGCCTCACTGTGGGGGCTTGCATGTTGCAATGAGGCTGAGAGCTCTGCCACTGTAACCTCAGACATGAGCAAGGTTACCCATGGTGGACAGGTTTTCAGTTGAGCTTCTAGACTAAGACAGACTAGGGAGTAGGACCTGGCGAGCCACTCCCAAAACAACTAGCCATTGAAAACCCTATGGGTAGCAAAGAGACACTGTCAGATATAGTGCCTGAAAATGAGGCCCCCAGGCTGGAAGGCACTCAAAAGACTACTGGGGAAGAGTTGCCTCCTCCAAGTAGTCTACCGTGATGACGGAAATGGAGTAAAGGCCCAGGGTGCTCAACTTGCTGATGTGGCATGACTCAAAATGAGGAGAAACAACTGTGAACATCCATTAATAATTGGAACATGGAATGTACGTAGTATGAATCTACGCAAATTAGAAATTGTTAAAAGAGAAATGGAGCACATAAACATTGACATTCTAGGCATCAGTGAGCTAAAATGGACCGGCATGGGCCATTTTGAGTCAGACGATCATATGGTCTACTATGCTGAAAATGATAAACTAAAGAGAAATGGGGTTGCAGTCATCATCAAAAAAGACATTTCAAGATCTGTCATGAAATACAATATTGTCAGTGATAGAATAATATCCATACGCCTACAAGGAAGGCCAGTTAATATGACCATTATTCAAATTTATGCACTCACCACTAAGGCCACAAATGAAGAAAGGGAAGACTTCTATCAGCTTCTGCAATCTGAAATAGATCAAACATGCAAGCAAGACATACTGATAATCACTGGTGACTGGAATGCAAAGGTTGGAAACAAAGAAGAAGGCTCAGTAGTTGGAAAATATGGTCTTGGTGACAGAAACGAAGCTGGAGATCGCATGATAGAATTTTGTCAGACCAATGACCTTTTCATTGCAAATACATTTTTTCAACATCATAAATGGAGACTATACACATGGACTTCAC